>JANAVB010020798.1:3243741-3453741 GCA_029216955.1 Iris pallida
TAATAAATCACATGTTTTCAACTTGCACAAGTAGGCTTAATAATAAAAGAGTTGAATCCACATAGCTAAGAGAATAATCCCAACGGGTCAAATTGAGTTAAAATATGGAAAGGTCCAACGGTCGGCTTAGAGTTGGTACACGGCATGCTTTGAAAATGACACTCGGTCCTTCGTCCCGTGGCTTGGGAGAAGGAAAAGTTGGTCTTCGCCACAAGCTAAGAGTTAGCCTAAGTCATAGGCGTCGCACGCATAAATGCTTCATAAGCATGCACGGTCCCATCGTCCAAGGCTTGATGCAGTCCTTGCTCGTCAAGTTGTTGCACGATTAAGTTAGGCTAAGTGATTCTTGGCAATTAAAGGCATTCTAAGCACTGTCCCACGTTTTCTACGGTTGTCGATATTACTTGGTTTCACGATCATATGACTTGGGCGGTGGTGTCGCATAAAGTTCAAGTTGGTTTAAGGTACGATGTCACGGACTTAGTATTTTTAAGACACGGGCCACAGTTGATTTAATTGTGTTGGAAGGAGGGCTTTTAAATAGTCGTTCATGAGTCGAATGAAATGATAGGATAAGAGGGAAGAATGCTCACGACCATGGGTCATCGAGGCGAGGTCTCAGATGTAAGAAGTATTGAACTTGGCCCTGAAAGATATGGTAACACTAGAAGTAGAATGTTTGTGTGAGACGTCAGTTCGAGTCGAGTCTTGCATGGTCATTGGACAACTTGTACAAGGTAAAATAAAATTTCTCGAACGACGACCCAGGCGGTCAACGGGACCGTTTCGATGGTAGACATAATAGTTGTGCTGGATGACCGCACGAGTTAGGCAGGGACTTGCAGCGGAGCTCGCTACTCGTGCTGGCAAGGGTGTCCGTTTAACAAAAGCTATAAAGGTAGTCCATGATAGAGCTGGGCGCTAGTGACTAGTTCATATAGATGAGTCGGCATGGCGGCAACCCGTATGTGTACTTTTGGATTGAGTCGAGTTGAATGTGTGTGTACAGTTAGAACACAATATTGGGCCTAAGATTTGGCTTCAACGTAGGCGACGTACTTCGGCACGAGATATAGCGTCAAGTCTTAAGTTGTCGAATATAAGTTGCATAAGTTGGATTTGAGTCATCTTGAGTTTAAGTCAGGAAATGTCGCAAGGCAAAGTCGGTCGAGTGACACTTAGCCCACAAGTCTTGATTGGGTCAATTAGTGATTAAAGTAGCAAGGGCCGCGAGACGGCGATATGGTTAAGTCACACTGAGTTGCGAGGCAAGGCACAATGGACTTGTAGTACGATCACAATAAAATTGGGTAATATTGCGTAGTCGTATCTCTGATTTTTTGCCGTAAGGCAAACATGACTTGATAGGATAACGTTGTTGTTACGAGAAGGGTCTAGAGGCAAAGTATGAGTTATCGTTATTGTCGCTTGCACGGGATGGTCTATAGACGCAAATAGGCCAAGGCGTCTGTCCTAAAACTGATCCTAAGGCAAGACTGGAAAGACAAATGAAAAGAAGGGACTATGTAGCACAAAGTAAATGAACGTGTTGGTTTTATATGGGTGGGCGAGGAGCTCATTCCACCAGTACAGTTGAGTACTGACACCCACACAGTTTTTATGTGCAGGCACATGTAGAAGCTTGTGGCGCATAGCTCGTTTGGATGCGTCGAGGCACAGAGTTCCTTGGCGATTCGAGGCGTGTGGTCGCGTGGAGTCTAAACTTATATGGGACATAATGTATGGACGTCGCCTTCCGAAGCATCCGCTGGTTCAAGACTTGTATTGAGAGATGAGAGAGAGCTGGGTGACTTATAATGTGAGAAGAGTGAGCTTGAGTGAGCTTGAGTGACTTGTAATCTTGGCTTTGCACCCCATTGTAATCCTTGTTTCAATATAAATAAAATGCATCTTTTGAATGACTTGTGTTTTGTTCTAAATTTTCGTTGGCGTATTCAATGTCTCTGCTTGGGACTTCTGTGCGACGACCCTGTCGCAGCCGCTATAATCGGCCGTTATGGAACCCGCCTTGCACGAGCGCAATCTAGGCTCGTACGGCATCATGCCTTAGCGAGGACGATCGCTCCTACGGGAGCGGAACGTGACATAATGATATCAAACTACGGCTTTACGTCCTTGGACTTTCGATTGAATTCTTTAACTCTGTTGTTTCCGTAAACTCTGAAGTGTTGCTTCCGCATTTGATATTGTTGGCGCGCTCTCTCTCAAAGGTCCCACAGGATGTCCATACAATAAGTCTATGTAATTTGCAAAACGTAGGATAACAGTTTTTGACAAAAATAAAAAGATGGTTCGCGTAAGCACGGTTGGATAAGTCGGGCTGGGCATATACACCAAAATTGGGTCGACCTTAGAAAAATCGTATATGGGATTAAAAATGTGTCGAGCAAGAATGAGTTGAACTCGATTGAGTAAAGTGAGATGACTATCGATAGGGGTGTTATTGAACGACGATGTTAACGTCGGTGCGATACAGATGAGCATGCTTGAAATTTAAGGAATCGTCCGGACGAAAATTCGAAAAAATAGATTGAATCGAATGATAAGTTGAGGATTTGTTGAATGACTTCATTCCTGAGTGGTGTATGCGATAGCCTCAGGGATGTCGATCGATCGATTGAGGATACGGGGTGTCAATGAGTCTATTAGCAAGCGTCGCGTGTATGTAAAGCCGTAGTTTGAGTATCATTGAATAAGTTGTAGTCTTGAAGATAAGGACGAATCGATTCAAACAAATTAGAGATGACACGTACGGGATAGTGATTGCGCGAGTACGAAATACAAAATGATTGAGTAGGTGAAATCGAATCGAGGAAAAGTTAAGGTGTAGCGAATTGATGACTTGATCGAAAAAATTGATACGGATCGTATACGAAAAGTTAGCACGATGGAAAGATAGCATGTATGAAAAGTTTGATTCGTATCTTTGAAAAATGATACTAAGGATTGGAGTGAATGTTGCTCAATATTTTGAATTAGCAAGGAATGATGCGAATTGAAGAAATACGTTGGTCGATGACTTAAGATAGACGGATGAACAATACACAAATTTAGGTTTGAGAAAATTGATATTGTGAATGATTCGAGGGATAATGATCGAACTTAATCCTGAATGTCGAGGAGATTATCCAGTCGGACGATAGCATCATTCGTACGACTCGAAATTCGTTGCAAGGAAAGATCATCAGGTTACGCATATCATCGATGGTATTGAGGCATATCAAAGATCGATATGCAATAACTCGGGGGCACTCTAATTCGAGGAATGACGATCGTGCAAGTGTTATCGTTCTGACGGATACTATACTTAGGATTTTGATTGAAATAAATGTGGATGAAAACAGAAGTGTCTTGATGGTTACGCGGATAACCACAACTTCGATATTCTTGTCTTGCGTGAGCGCAACTCTAGCCCCGCACATGCGTTGCGTCAGATTTGGGGCAATCATTCCGCATAAGCGCTGACATGGTGATTCATGTCGCAGGAATGATCGAACTCGAAAAAATTAGGACGCGGCAACTTAGATTGTCTCGACTTGTTGGTTCGATGCGAAGATGGATTCGAGGATTAGGCAGATTGTTGATTGATGACCAAAGTAAACTTGAGGATTGTGTAGATCCAATCTGCATATCGATAATGAATTAGTCTAGACACAAAACAAGAGTTACATCTCGACGAGGATAATTATTTTGCGAGAGCGTTGCATGGTGATTTCATGTCCACCGTAGATAATCGGACTCGCATGAGACCGGGGCGTGGCATATTGTTAAGTCAAGATGACCTTGCGATCGATTACGTAAATTGTGATGTACGACTTAGGAAATACGGAATAAGAATTATGGTTTAGCAACAAGTCGTACCGTAGCATGCTTGACTTGGAAGGGATTGATAGGTGGATTATGTCGAACGTGTTCTGAGAGATAGGCTATACGAATGGCTTGTTAGACGAACGATATTGATGAGTCAAAGATTTGGTCGAGTGAACTTATCGTAGAATGGTTTTGCTGAATGACTCAGACCCGTACGACGAATGTTGGGATGTGTGTAGGAAATCAATGCTCGAAGTTTAGAAATCAGAGTGATACGAGCTTGGGTAGAAAATCCCGTACTATTAACTTGGTTTGACCTTAGGATGGGGTCAGTGTTGATATTGTTGTTTGGGAACTATGATTCCAATACTGACGGATAGCCTTAGCCTAAAGATATAGCCTAGCGGTTAGGCAGATGTCCCAGCGCAAAGACATAGGAATTGTGGAGTCACCACTCATGAGGATCGGTTGACATGCACGTATATCAGGGATGCCTGAATAGATGCACTATCCGACTCGAGTGGTGATGGTGGATTCTCTATCACAAAGCTTAGCTAAAATGCATGTATTTTAGGGACGTCTGAAATATGTGCACGATCCAACTAAGTGATAACTTGAATCAAGTGAGACTAGAGGAATAGAAAAGTGTCAAGGATTTAGAAATAGAGTTTCGAAGAAATGTTGATGGTAATGCGATCATTGAATTGAGACGAGCTTGAATGTTGGTTGATCGGTTGGGGTGCCCTACGACTAAGTTAACGATAAGCACGAGCGTGGCTCGGACTGAGGGAACACATAGGAGTAGTGTGTGCGAGAGTCCTTGAATGTTGAATCAAGTTATAAGCCGATAAGTGTAC
The DNA here is from genome assembly GCA_029216955.1 of Iris pallida. NCBI lineage: Eukaryota > Viridiplantae > Streptophyta > Magnoliopsida > Asparagales > Iridaceae > Iris > Iris pallida. The sequence continues at coordinate 3,248,430 of JANAVB010020798.1, forward strand.
TCAGTTAGTTTCGAGGACAAAATTTTTTCTGAGTGGAGTATGATGTACTGTTCCGTCCCGCTCAATCAATCGGAGGAATCGGAACGCCGACGGCGTTCGGACTTAGCCTTGCAACGGCTGCTCGAAGATATCGCTCGATCGAGGCAACTCCTCACTCAGGTGGAATAGTTTCGGTGAACTTGCCTCATCTTAGCCTTCACATAATAAATCACATGTTTTCAACTTGCACAAGTAGGCTTGATAATAAAAGAGACAAATCCACATAGCTAAGAGAATAATCTCGACGGGCCGAATTGAGTTAGAATATGGAAAGGTCCAATGGTCGGCTTAGAGTTGGTGCACGGCGTACTTTGAAAATGACACTCGGTCCTTCGTCCCGTGGCTTGGAAAAGGAAAAAGTTGGTCTTCGCCACAAGCTAAGAGTTAGCCTAAGTCATAGGCGTTGCCCGCATAAATGCTTCATAAAGCATGCACGGTCCCATCGTCCAAGGCTTGATGCAGTCCTTGCTCGTCAAATTGTTGTACGATTAAGTTAGCCTAAGTGATTCTAGGCGATCAAAGGCATTCTAAGTACTGTCCCACATTTTCTAAGGTTGTCGATATTACTTGGTTTTACGATCATATAGAGTATGACTTGGGCGGTGGTGTCGCATAGAGTTCAAGTTGGTTTAAGGCACGATGTCACGGACTTAGTGTTTTTAAGGCACGGGCCATGGTTGATTTAATTGAGTTGGAAGGAGGGCTTTCAAATAGTCGTTCCTGAGTCGAATGAAATGATAGGGCAAGAAAGAAGAATGCTCGCGACCATTGGTCGTCGAGGCGAGGTCTCAGATGTGAGAAGTATTAAACTTGGCCCTGAAAGATATGGTAACACTAGAAGTAGAATGTCTGTGTGAGAAGTCAGTTCGAGTCGAGTCTTGCATGGTCATTGCACAACTTGTATAAGGTAAAATAAAAGTTTTTTGAACGGCGACCCAGGCGGCCAACGGGGCAGTTTCGATGGTAGACATAATAGTTGTGCTGGATGACCGCACGGGTTAGGTGGGGACTTACAGCAAAGCTCGCTACTCACGCTGGCAAGGGACGTCCGTCTAACAAAAGCTATAAAGGTAGTCCATGATAGCGTTGGGCGCTAGTGACTAGTTCATATAGATGAGTCGGCATGGCGGCAACCCGCATGTGTGCCTTTAGATTGAGTCGAGTTGAATGTGTGTGTACAGTTAGAACACAATATTGGGCCTAAGATTTGACTTCAACGTAGGCGACGTGCTTCGGTACGAGATATAGCGTCAAGTCTTAAGTTGTCGACATATAAGTTGCATAAGTTGGATTTGAGTCATCTTGAGTTTAAGTCAGGAAACGCCGCAAGGCAAAGTCGGTCGAGCGACACTTAGCCCACAAGTCTTGATTGGTTCAGTTGATGATTAAAGTAGCAAGGGCTGCAAGACGGCGATATGGTTAAGTCACACTGAGCTGGAGGCATGGCACAATGGACTTGTAGCACGGTCACAATGAAATTGGGTACTATCGCGTAGTCACGTCTCTAATTTTGGACCGTAAGGCAAACACGACTTGATATGTTAACGTTGTTGTTACGAGAAGGGTCTAGAGGCAAAGTATGAGTTGTCATTGTTGTTACTTGCACGAGATGGTCTAGAGACACAAATAGGCCATGGCGTCTATCCTAAAACTGATCCTAAAGCAAGACTAGAAAGACAAATGAAAAGAAGGGACTATGTTGCACAAAGTAAATGAACGTGTTGGTTTTGTATGGGTGGGCGAGGAGCTCATTCCACCAGTACAGTTGAGTACTGACAACCACACAGTTTTTATGTACAGGCACAGGTAGAATCTCGTGGCACGGAGCTCGCTTGGATGCGTCGAGGCACAGAGTTCCTTGGCGATTCGAGGCGTGCGGCCGTATGGAGTCTGAACTTATATGGGACATAATGTATGAACGTCGCCTTCCGAAACATCCGCTGGTTCAAGACTTGTATTAAGAGATGAGAGAGAGCTGAGTGACTTGTAATGTGAGAAGAGTAAGCTTGAGTGACTTGTAATCTTGGCTTTGTGCCCCATTGTAATCCTTGTTTTAATATCAATAAAATGCATCTTTTGGATGACTTGTGTTTTGTTCTAAATTTTTGCTGGCATATTCAATGTCTCTGCTTGGGACTTCTGTGCGACGACCCTGTCGCAGCCGCTGTAATCGACCGTTATGGAACTTGCCTTGTACGAGCACAATCTAGGTTCGTGCGACATCACGCCTTAGCGAGGACGATCGCTCCTACGGGAGCGGGGCGTGACACACTATGCAGCCAATATTATGTAGCTATGCGGCCAGGCACTATACAGCTTATGTGGACTGGCACTATGCGGCCAGGCACTATGCAGCTATGCGGCCAGGCACTATGCGACCAGACACTATTCAGCTATACGGCCAGCACTATGCAGCTATGCGGCCCGGCACTATGCAGCTTATGCGGACTGGCACTATGAGGCCAGGCACTTTGCAGCTATACGGACTGGCACTATACGGCCAGGCACTATGCAGCTATGCGGCCAGCACTATTCATCGTCCCTGCCAGAACCAGGACAGATGAACATAGAAGATGCCAAAATCTTACTTTGTCATAACTTCTTCAAAACAAGTCGAAATCTAACTTTTCAAAGGTCAAAAATTGTGTAGAATCAAATTCTCTACTATATGGAACAATTAGTTTTCGAAAACAAATAAGTTTGATAGATCAAGACCAAGAAAAATCGAAAATATTACAAACTTAGATCTACAAGAATCCACTCATGAAAATCAAAAACTCCAAGTTGTAAAGAGGCTTATAATCATGTAAGGAAGATTTTAGAACAAACAAAATAACATTTGTCCAACATTTGAAAAGATGTACTTGCCTTAGGTTGGAGGAGAAAATGAAAAGGAAGAAGATGAAGAGAAATGAAATAATGAAGGAGAGAGAGAAGTTTAAGTTTTATACAAAACCATCTCATCTCAAACCAACTAAACCAAACCAAACCAAACCAAGTTGAATCAAACCAAATTAAACCAAGTTAAAATTAAACCAAAGCAAGGCCAAGAAAGACAAGTCAAAAAACGGTTCATCTGATAATTGTCAGAAATTCATACAATGAGAATGACAGCCGTCGATATATACCGATACATCGGTGGCATGCGATCAATGAGAAATATATACAATTTTGGAAATTTTTCAAAGCATTCTCGGAATCAAGAAAATACTAAATACAATACAAGGTACGTATCAGTATATAAATACCGATACCGTGAGATGAGTCTCACAACTCTCCCATCCTTAGAAAAATTTTGTCCTCGAAATTTCCTAAAGCTAGTCGAGCATGATAACCAAAACAAAAGCTCAAAAAAATACAACTATCTCAATAAAACAAAGCATGACATATAAGTAATTGAAGGCAACAATAATATAAATAAATACGTGAGCAATAACACAACCACAATCAAGAAGGACTGGAGGCATATGAATAGATATGTCTCCTGAGTCAGTAGAGTAGGGCCAACGTCCTCGCTGGCCTACATTGACTCCAAAATGGATAAAGGTCAAGTCTCAAAGTAAGTCGGTACCAATGACTTAGTCTAAGACATGACACTACCCAGTACGTATCGTCGTAGTCGAGACATGTGATAATTATCATGTATCTCAAGATACGAAGACAGAAGAGTGGAACGAGAAACTCGCATTCACTCATCGAATAAGTCAAGCCGACCATTGTACTCCATATATAGATAAAATACCAAGTCGCCAACAAGAACCCAAGATATACTGCCACTACCTGGCCTGCTACTGAAAGACAGATCCAAAGGTCGTAACTGAAGAAAAACCATTAAGATGGTACCTGAGACTCCCAAGGTATTATCTTCATAGTGATACTACAGCTGCTCCTGGTACTGCGCATTCAATCACGCTCTGAGCTGCCTGACCCTTTGAGCTCACGATGGCGGTGGGTATTGTGCCAATGGTTGAACATCTAGTATTGGCCCTAGCTGTTCATCCACTACGGGAGGTGATAATGGAAGTGATTGAAAGGATGACAATGGTATATCTGGTATAGATGGTCTTCCTCGAGATGTCGGATATGGGCAAGTGCTAATTGAATGGTCCTCTGCTCCACAGCGGAAGCATCGCCTATTGGCCGTCCGACAAACTGATCTGAGATGCCCTATCTTGCCACAATAGGTACATGCTACTTGTTCTGCTTGACACTGTTGCTGGTCTGGCTGTCTCTGAGCCTGGGCCTGCCTATACTGCTGAGGCCTCTCCTGATAGAATGCACAAGATTGTGTCGATGAAGGCCTCTGAGCTCGTCTCTGCTGAACTGGCGTTGGCGCCTGCTGGTTGGAAGGCTGAAAGGATAAAGATCCAGCTGAACTCCTCCGGGGACAAATCCCTATCATGTGGTCTGGTGATCCGCATGTTAAACATAGAAGGTTAGCCCTCCGATAAGTAAGATGAGTGTGCCCTTCCCTTCCACAGAAGGAACATACGACTGGTAACTCCGGGTGCTGGTATGGGTGTTGGTCTGCTGGTACGTATGATGGACGTCGGGATAAAAAGCCAGATACGGATGAATGGTACCTCTTCCGACCCTCAGTTCTGGATGTGGTCCTCCTAGCTATATGCTTCCGTTCTCGTACTGTCTCTACGGTAGGTCGGGCTCGATATGCTGACTGGCTGGATGACTGGTACCGCCTGGCTCCAACCTGTACTCCTTCTGGCTGTAAGTCCTCGGTTTGAAATTCCTCTGGTACTCCTTGCATACTACGGTCTATCAACATCTGAATACTCTGCTGGAGAACAATATCCCGTTGTTGTTGTGACTCCATCATTTTCTTGATAATCCCTATGAGTGCAGGTACATCAGACTGATCTGAAACTATCTCTACTCGGACTGCTGACTGTACGAGCACAGCTAGATGATCGAAATGGACTAGCATCTCTGCCCTCGAGTCAACTCTCGACTCTATACCTGAATGCTAAGACTGATCCTCCATAACTGGCCTAACAGAAGATTGCTGACCTGTCAGTGATAGAACCCCAAACAAGATGATCGGAAGGATTAGGAACAGTGCCCCTGAAAGTTAAAGGACACAATGATCAAATCGAGGGAACAAGAAGGATCAACGATCAAGGCAGATATCAGGTCAAAGGATCAGAGATATAAAATAATTCGAAGGATATCAATAAAGATAATTGTGATTGAGATAACTAAATCAGTAACCCCCAAATTCTGATAAATCAGACCTGCATGGGCCACCACTAAAACCTGTGTCACTCCCTAGAACCAGAATATTGGCAAGTGGGGGCGGACAAGGCCAGCTACGCAATTCTAAAGTACACCAGTACTCTGAAATAATGTATAAGCTGTCAAGACATGGGGGTTACTTCTACAAGCCAACAGTCGATCCTAAGTCAAGCAATCCTAGGTATCTCAATCACAAGTAATTATATAAATAACAAGAAGTATGATCATCAGACATACAATAGTAAAGCATCCAAACCATATATACATGGATGATCATGAAGCTAGTAATACAAAATAGAGAACTAGCGAGAGCAATAGTCATACATGATAAGCTCTAGCTATAGTATAGAATACGCACATCATGTTTAGGCCCGTAGGCTAAATATTAAGAACCAAAATACGAGCTAAACACGTGCTCGGAGGCTAAACGCCACAAAAGAATAATGTACATATCAAGTGGGAGAATGAAACAAGAAACCCACTCAGGTACTCTGGTGCTCCGGATAGTCACCGTCGAGTAGATGGTACGGAAGATCCTCTGGGCTTCTCTATCATATCTGGCCAAACAAAACCAGTGGGGTCAGACCCCCAAATAGCAAGTACCACAAAGGAAGCCAAACTATGAACTAAAATCAGCAATGACTAACATAGCAATGGTTAGAGATACAATTAAGTAAAAGCAGATCGAGACTCCTGTACTACCAATGCACTTATCCTGAACATGGAAGACAATAAGTAAAGCATCATGTGATATAAGGTAATTAACATGTGACATAATATAAAGTGTAGACATGTTAAGTAAACGAAAGATTGAGAATATGTAAAATCAACTGGTTATATAAACATGTAAGATAGCCGGGTCATGTGAACATGGTGACCTAGCATAGGGATCATGTATAGCTTGTGAGATAACTGAATCATGTGAGCATGTGAGATAACTAGAGCATAAGAGCGTGTGAGAACTATATAGAACGACAATGATAGGATGACTTAGGAACTATTTCGAAAGTCAAGTTACAACCCGTAAACCAAACAAGGACTGGGGTTGTAACCCTTCTTCTAAACATAACTTAGTCTCTAATCATTGTTTAGCATAAAGATCTTGTATAACTTATGAGTACCGAATAGGACAACAAATGATAAGATGACTTGAGAGCTACTCCGAAAGTCAAGTTACAACACTTAAACCAAACAAGGACCGGGGTTGTAACCCTTCTCCGGAACAGAACTTAGCCTCCGATCATTCATTGAAAAAAGTAAAGCATGAATAATAATGTACTGAAATAAACATACAGACACTGTCTAGACAAAACTAGACTGGACTGGACTGACTCCATCCATCAAACACGGCCAAGCAATGAGTACGGCTTGATACGTTAACTAACTAGGGTTAGCACAAGCCTAGTTACTAACAAGATGCAGTTTTGAGAAATCCAATCCAGTTACCTGCCGTGCAGACTGCCCGAATTATCCAGGCCAGAAAGAAAAGTAATGATGGATACATCGCCCAGGAGACAAATATATCCAAGATATAATAGTGGGTACATAGCCCAGGAGACAAATGTACCTTATAGATATATAATGGTGGGTACATCGCCCAGGAGACAAATGTACCCTGCAATACTCGACGGTGCGCTGGAAGTGTGCTCATCGTGACAAATTGCTCCAAATCTATTCAGGTTGGGGCCGGGACAAAGGGCTTGCAGATAACCAAGAAATTCTCCCCTCCCAATGATCTAGATAATCAAGCTAGTTGTTTAGTCCTTAACGTTTTCTTGTTGGATTCTGGGTGTGGCATTCCGCAGAATCCATCCTAGACATGATATGTAAGACTGAACAATACAAGAAGGTACACTATAACAAGCCACAACAAAAAAATATAATAAGCTGGAAGCTAGGAGTGCGCTACGACAAGCCACTATAGAGAAAATATGGAGTGCGCCATAACATGCCACTATCAAGTAAGCAAGGAAAGACATGTACAATAGTACACCACGACGGATCACTATCTGGTAAGCAAAGAAGACATATAACATGAGTGTGCCACGATGGGCCATTATCTAGTAAGCAAAAAAGACATGTAATATGAGTGCGCCAAGACAGGCTATTATCTAGTAAACAAAGAAGACATGTAACATGAGTACACCACGACGGGCCATTATCTAGTAAGTAAAGAAGTAACATGTAGCGTGAGTGCACCACAACGGGCCACTATCATGTAAAGCAAATCATAGACGTAAGGATAACATGTAGAAAGATCTTGACAAATGGCTTATCATAACATGTGAGAAGGAATAAAGATAGCAACTACTTGGCATAAAATAATAATTAAATCTGTACTAGTGTTGAGTGTATAACGGGTGTACAATAATTCTCTAACTGTACAAGATCATCAAATCATGTAAAAAAATCATTTGTTAAAGAAACATCAAGTTATTAAGTTGGGTCATCGCAAATTAGGCTAAGTACAGAAAACATACAAAGAAGATCAATGACATTACATGGTTGATTTGTATATGAACACTGATTAAAATGAGACATGAAGATTCTTGAAGCCAAGACAAAGATCTACAACTTTCATGTTGGGAGTTGGGAGAAATTTTGGCCACAAATCAGCTAAATAGGACATAAAACAGCCAAAAAACAGCCAAAATAGGCACTATACGGTACTATACATCTATGCGGACTGGCACTATACGGCCATACACTATACAGCTATGCGGACTAGCACTATGCGGCCAGGCACTATGCAGATTATGCAGACTGGCACTATGCGGCCAGGTACTATACAGCTATGCGGACTGGCACTATGCAGCTATGCGGCCAGGCACTATGCGGCCAGGCACTATGCATCTATGCGGACTGGTACTATGTGGCACTATGCGGCTATGCGGACTGGCACTATGCGGCCAGGCACTATGCAGCTATGCGGCTAGGCACTATACGGCCATGCACTATACAGCTATGCGGCTAAACACTATGCGGCCAGGCACTATATAGCTATGCAGCCAACACTATGAGGCCATCACTATGCAGCTTATACGGACTACCACTATACGGCCAGCACTATACAACTATACGGTCAGGCACTATGCGGCCAGGCACTATGCAGCTTATGCGAACTGACACTATACGGCCAGCACTATGCAGCTATGTGGCCAGGCAACATGCGGCTAGGTACTATACAGCTTATGCGACGAGCACGATACGGCCAGCACTATGTAACTGTAAAACCCCTAAATTTCTACTATTTTTTATTTAATTTTGGTACCGATTTAAAATTTTGTATTGTACGTCGCGTAGTCGTATTGTACGTCGTGCACGAAATTTCATTTTTCGTAATTGCTCGACGAGTGCGAATATGTGCGAGCGTACATATTTTTAGAAAAATATTTTTCTTATTTTTATAGTTTCAAAATAATATATAAAATATTTAATTTAGCTATCAAAATTTCCTAAATTTATAATTTTATTTATGAAAAGCCTTTTATTTAGAATAAATAATATTCTTAGTGCATACATATATTTCATAAATATTTTGCTAGTTTATTTTACAAAAAATATAATTTTCGAGATTTATAAAAACTGATATTTTATTATTCAAAAAGATATTTAAAAATATTAATGTAATTTTTGAAATTATTATTATTAGAATTTTTGGAAAATATATTTCGAAATTATTGTGAAGATTTAAATCTTGATTTAAATTGTGGATTTATCTAAATAGTTAATATTTGAAATTTGACTTTTGATTTTGAACTAAAATTTAATTAGATTTAAATTTAATTTGTATTTGGATTTGGATTGATTTTAAATTAAATTGGAAAATATCTAATTGGGTTTAAACTACTACTAATCATTATCCAACTGGGAATTCCCACATACTATAAATAGGCAGGTACTCCTCCATAAAATTTTTATTTCTCCATAAAATTCTACCATAATGTGCGTGCATCGTGTCTGTGCCCATCCGTTCTTATTCCATAAAATACAGATACATTTTTCTCCTTCCCGTGTCCACAACCCGGACACGACACACTCCCGTCACATAGCCCATCGGACACATCCCCCTAGTTTCTAACCTAACACGAACCCTAAATCGTGCCGCTGCTCCTTGTCCACCACCATCATTATTGTTCCTCCTCCCAAAACCACCAGCATCTCCTCCACAAACGCTCGACCCCCATCACCCTGACATCCGGACAGCACCCACACCACACCGCCCTCAGCCTGCGCCATCCTAACCGAGCCACGCCCCATGGTAACTCCGACCACCCGACCGCCGGACTTCCCTTCCAGCCACCTCACCCGGACGGCCACCAACCCCCATCACCTCCACCGTTAGGACCACCAACATCAACCAAGAAACAAATAGGGGAGAAGAAACCCACACCTCCGCCGTGGTTCCCGAGAGCACGCCCGCCACCGCAACCCTGCCCAAGTCGCCGTCGACCTCCGGTTCCGCCAATCTGAGCCAGAAGTCGGTAGAGCCGCACCTGGCAACACCTCCGACTTGGCGAACCTCTCCCGTGCACCGCCCGACGGCAGCGCCGGCGGCGCGCCTCCTCCGCCAGACCAGTACTGCGCCGGCGGCGACCAAGCACAGACGCCGTCGCGTCCCGACGTCTTCCGACCACGTGGACCTCCTCCGCGAGTCAGCCCGCAGTAGCCGCGTGGCTCTCCCACCCACTTTGCAGAGCTCCGCCGGAGTCCCCGGGGAAGCGCCGTCGCTCGTCGAGCCAAGGCGTCAACGCCGCCGAGCCGTGCCGCCCCGGGACTCTCCCTCAGTGCGCCTCTTCCGTGGTCACCCCTCTCCTCGGCTTCCTCCGCCACATCCTCCGACCCGCGAGCCAACGCCACCCCTGGCACGGCGAGTTCTCCCCACAGAAACAATACCACAGAAAATGTTTTCCTAAAAGGAAAACCCACAGAACGTAACTTCCGAAATATTCAGAAAATCCGAAACCGAAAATGGAACGGAACCAAACTGAAATTCCGAATTCCCATAGGAATTGGGTTGGACCAATTCATCATAGACAGTAAAGAAAATCATTGGGTCAGGGTGTACCGACAACGGAAAACCCGAGATGGAACTTCGGAATGGGAACGGGGAACAACGGGGCGTGCGGGCGGCCTGGCCGGGTCGAGCGCCGGCGTCAGCGGCGACGGAGGGCCGCGCGGGTCAGGTGGCAGCGGCGGACGGCGGCCACGGGGGTCGGCGCCGGTCGGGTACGGCCCAAGGGTCGGGGCTCGGCCGGATCTGATGTTCGCTGGAGTGGGCGCCCAACTTGATCGGAATCGGAGCTCCGGTTCGCCAAAAATGGTGGATTCTCACAAGATTTGGGGAAAGTGTGGGGATGGTGATGGAGAGGGATGGAGAATAGGTTTATATAGAGAGTTTAGAATGGGGGTTACCGGAGTAGGGAGCCGAAGGGCCTCCACGGCCATCAATTCCAGCGGCCGGAGACAAAAAGTTCGACGTTGGAGAAAAACCGAAAGACCTTCGGTTTGAAGAAGAAGAAATGAAGAGTTTCCTTCACTAATGTTGCAACAGCAACAATAAAGGATTTGAATGAATAGTCTTCATTCAACCAAACGAATTGCTAAAGGATTCTACAACAACCCACAACTAAGGCCTAAGCCTATGGGCTTATAAGGTCCAACCCAAATGAGTCTTAATAGTTTGCAAATAAATCCAATGGCTTTGTAAAGGGCAAAATAATAAATAGCTTTTTGGGCCTAAACTTTGGGCTCTTAAGACTTGGATAATATGTCTAAAGCTTAAATGACTTTGAACATCATAAAAAATGACTTTAACAATAAAATAAATTTTCTTTTTAGAAAATACAACTTAATATTTTAATACCCTGATTAAATATAAAAAATAATTTAGTCTCAATGGGTTTCGAACCGGGTTCGGGTTTCGGGTCCGGTCTGAGCTGCCAACCAAAAGTCCATGTTTAACAATTTTAAAAATAATTTTTATTACTTAACCAATACAACAATAATTAATAATATTATTCTAACACATAATGTATATACAACACATTATTTAATTAAAAAAATTTTACGGAAAAATTACGGGTTTCACAACCTTCCCTCCTTAGAAAATTTCGTCCTCGAAATTTAAAAGTTGGGTAGGATAGGACAGAATTACTACACTTTAGCAGGTACGGTACTGTGCCCGTAACTTAGGTTCAACAATAAGAATTTCCAAAATAGTCGTGGATGAGACAGTTTAGGGACAAGTTTCATTTATGATATCATCCATGCAGAAAAATACAAAACGAACCAAAGTACACGAGGTTGATCAGACCATCATGCACCGGTTCTGATTAGACAATATATTAATGGGTGCACCCAGTAAAATACTGTCGTGATCAAGCTTGAAAAAGAATAGCTTGTAAAACTAGGCTAACTAGCAGCATATGTCAAGTTCAAAATGAAAATATAAGGATTTGAAGGAAAAATAGAAATTAAGATGGCTCAAATTTCTGATCTTCTACTCACCTCTGACTACGCTTGCTACTGGTTTCTCTGACTCTTCAGCTCTGAATGGTCAAAATATGAGATGCAACTTCTGAACTATGAAATGACGTTGTACATACTTTCAACGATTAGCTGGTAGAGCTAACCGGTATGCTACTTCTCCAACTCAGCCAAAACTAATCATTCCTTTGGTAGTAGAAATCTTCACAAGGACGCTATCTTCTTCTTCAAACTCCACTAGTCGACGATGCTAACTTGGTAGTTGTTGTAAGGAAACTCTACCAATTTAAATAGTCTTTTCCAGGACTCTACAAATTTTAAGACGCAGGATCTAGGTATGTCTTCAGGTGTCTGGATTGACCTCTCTGATTGTCCGTCAGTCTGAACTCTATGAATCCGATAAATGCGCCTCTCGTACACTGCCGCCAATTTCTTAGTAGACAAACCAACCTTGAAGGGAAATAAAGTAAGCTGACTTAGTCAGTCGGTTCACAATAATCCAATTGGTGTCCTTCCCTCCTTGGGAACAAAGCAATCCATGGTTATATGCTTCTACTTCCACTCCGAAATGTTCAGCGACTACAACAAACTTGCTAGTCTCTACTAAATTCTTTATGTTGACAAATTAAAACATCCAACCTTATAATTGAAAATATCCTTCTTTATTCCATAACACCAGTCAGTGGTTGGCCTATTCCGATACATCTAGCTCTTAAATGTATGGAATACTGTGGCCGGTGCGCTTCTTTTATCAGCTTGTTCCTCCTTTCGCCAGATGGTACATAGAGCCTAATACCACTCTTCAGAGCTCCATCGCTGGTTATTGAGAAACCCTCAAGTGTTCCCGCCAACATTTGATTTGCAAAGCCCTCATCTTGAAACTGCGTCTTCTTGACTTTATCCTCGAGCTCACTTAATACTTCATCAATAAAGAATCAGTGTCCAGCTCCAGTCCAAACTTCTCGATGTCTTCTAGCAGGTGCCTCTCCTTGGTTAAGAACTTCGCCATCGGTATCAACTAAGTACATCAGCTACCACATTTTCCTTACCTAAATGGTATTGCAGATCGATGTTGAAATCCTTCATCAGCTTCAGTCTTCTTCGTTGCCTAATGTTTAGTTCTTTCTGAGTGAAGACATATTTTAGACTTTTTGTAGTCCGCATATATTTTCACTCTCTTCCCATAAAATAATGTTTCCATAGCTTCCAATCAAGGATAAATGCAACAGGTTCTAAATTATGTGTGGGATAGTTCTTCTCATGAGTCCGTAATTGCCTAGATATGTAAGCAATTATTTTCCCATGTTATTGAAGAACGCAACCCAGTCCTTTTTCCTGAGACATTACGGTAAATTAAGAAACCACTGTTTCCTGCGGGTAGCGCAAGGATTGGTGCAGTGATAAGTCTCTTCTTCAGCTCTTTAAATGCCGCCTGGCAATCCGTCCAGATGAACTTTTATTCTTCCGTGTCAGCTTTGTCATCGGTTCAGCAATCTTGACGAAATTCTTCATAACTTCCGGTAGTAGCCAGCCAAGTCCAAGAAACTTCCAAACTGAACTTGGGTATACCACTTTTCCATAACGGCTATCTTCTCAGGATCCATCAGAATTTCTTCTCTTGTGACAATATGGCCAAAAACCACATTGTCTAAGAAAATTCCTGTTTTGATAGCTTACCATAAAAACTTCTTCTTCAAAGTTCCCAGAACTTTTCTCAGATGCTCTTCATGCTCTTCTTCAGTCCTTGAGTATATCAGATTTGTTATCTAATGAAAAGACAATAAACTGATACTCATGAAAGACTCTGTTCATGAGATTCATGAACACAGCATGAGTATTCGTCATTCCAAACGACATGACCAAAATTCAAACTATCAATATTTGGTGTTGAACGTCGTCTTGAAAATGTCCTCCTTCCTGACCTTGATCTGATGGTAGTCGGATCTTAAGTCAAACTTAACTCCACTCAAAATGATCAACTAGATCATCAATCTGGGAAAAAGGGTACTTATTCTTCAGTACTGATAGTCGTTGCACATCCGTATTATTCGTCTTGAATGAATCTTAAAGCCTTCAGCTCATTGATCTGGTCCTCTCATCTCCTTTGGTTTAACTTGGTAACATCCCTTAAAATAGGGAAAGGGTCGAAAACTTGGTCAATGGTAGATTCTATGTCTTGATCTAGGGTAATCCGGGAACACCATCAGAAAATATTTACCATAAAGATGTAACTAAAAAAAAAAATTTATTCATAAAGGAGAATTACAGCAAGATTCTCATGGTAGTTCTAAGGATATCTTGTTACAAATTCTTAATAGATATTGATACTCAGCAGTCCTAAGTACTATTCTTCATGGTTTCGACTCTTGCATGAGCAGTCTCTAACTGCTTCACCTCCGATGATCCTTGAGTCTGCTTCATGTCTTCCTACGATCTGTTGGATAGGAAGAGAGTCCCTAGGTTGTGGCATAACAGTTGTTGCTGGAATAGGTGCTCTGGTATGATGGAAAGATGAGGGACAGTCCTTTACCTGATGCCAAACATTGCCTCAATCTTTCGCGACAAATATTGGCTAGGTGACCAGGCCTTTTACAGTAGGCACAAGCCAATAGCTTCTTACGATATGACTGCCGGGTAGTAGAGTACTTGATAGGGCCCAATTATCTTCTATATTCAGGGTTATTCTTCCTAGGACGAGATTTCGCTCCAACTTGGTTTAGGATAGCTAAGGTTACATCGTTGACGTTCTTCATGACTTCTCTCGTGATATCCATCTTTTCTTGCTGGGCTTCATCTTGAGCATTCTGGGACTCCAGGATTTCTTGAAATAGGGCATCCATTTGAGGGGTATCCATTGGTACCGGTGAAACAACAGGAGTGGGTATTTCCTCAAGGAAAAGTAACCCAGTTAGAGGAGAGGTAGGATTTGCCAGTGTGGGGAAAACTTCACTGGATGATTGGTGAGGATGATCAATCAGCTGGTTGGGTGAAAAGCTCTGACTTGACTGAAGAGGCGGGGTTCGATCCGGAGATAATACCACATCGCCAGCAGAGTTGGTTTTGTCAGTGGTCATTCTCTGGAAGGTTTAGGATGCAAGCATAAGCAAGATAACCTACCAGTCTATAATAAAAATATTTATCATATATAAATCGGTCCTATGTTGTGGCAATTTTGATGTTCTAGTGTTCCTAATTGTTTCTAGTTTTCCTAAATTGTTGATTTAGTTGACCTGCATGGGCCACCACTAAAAACATGTCACGACCCGGTCCCCAAATACTTGGGTCGAATCGGATCATGCCCAGCCTGCGCCGTTGATGAGACGGCGGCAGTAAGCTGTAATCCATATTGCAGGTCATTTCAACAACAAGCTTGAATTTAAAAGTTGCCACAACATTTAATTTACGATAATAAAAACTTGTCTTTCAATACAAAGTTCATAAACTGGAAATAAAGAAACAACTAAACTCTCAACTAATGTAGCATCTATGGAGACGCCACAACATCATCATTGCTGGGAGTACCGCCGGGTACAAGTCAGGATCATAATAGCTATTGATCATCATCTCCAGATCCTCAGTAATACCTAAAATGTTATCTCCAGTCAGGAGGGAGCAAAGTACAATTCATGCAAACTTTTAACAATTAAAATACAATTAATGACATGCACTTTTAAACAATTTAAAGATGAACAGTTTTGAAATAATTCAGTACAGTGATGTGAATAGGTAAAGAATATGACCGGTTTGGGTACATTTGTATCCTAGCGATACGGTATGGCTTATCCCCGTGTGAGAGAGGGGTAAGCTAACACATTCATTATCCTAAGTTTGGATTTGGTCATATCCAGTACACTATTCCCCCAGTCCCCAACAGTACAATCATTTCTTCCGTAGGAGTTCGTGTATAATGGTGGTTTAAAATTGCAATGAAACAATTGTAAAATGATTGTAAAATTTACATAAAATGTACTTGCCTTAATTTCCAGTTGTCAAGGTCTTGCACTTCGGTATTCGTAGTTTACGCACTCCTTGGAAATCCTACAATTTTCGGAGAACTGGTTTCAGAACAAACTCAGAGCTATCTAGTTACCGTTTCTATTTGTCTTTCCTAGTCATTTTTAGTTGTTAGCTAACTACCACAAAACACAAAGTTTACTAGTGAGTTGTACTTTTGGAAATTCCATTTTATTTTGCTTTTTCAGGAAAACTTGTTATTATCTTCTAATTTATTAAAACTTTGTATTTTGTACATAAATTATTATTTATTTAAAAAAAATGAGAAGAAATCATAATTCATCAATTAATTACTAATAATCTACTATTTACGTTACACTACAATACCCAGAAAAGAAAATAGAAATAAGTCCTAAAATTATTACATTTTCACAGCACGCATAGTAATTTGGGCTTATGCCCTTACAAACCAATTTACACGAATTTAAATAAGACAAAATGGTTAGTCTTAAAATTAAATATTAATAATTCTTCAAAATTCCTAATTTTAAATTATAGAAAAACTGTGAGTCTCAGACTCTGGTCCATTCTTCACATTTAGCTACTCTGCCTCAACGTCCGGTCGAACCGGTGCGTTTGCATTTCACTGGGGCCCAGTGACCGTTTAAGGTCGTCGCCCAAAATATTATAAAAATAATATTTAACTCGAAAAATCATTTCGAAAATCATTTAATAAAATTCCCGAAAATTTCGGCAGCATTCCCTCTGTTTTCGGGATAACCCAAAACTGGGAAATGCTCCGGTTTTCCTGCAGAAATATTTCCAACCCCAAATATATATATATAACCTTCACAGAAAACTCCCGAAATCCATTCGGAAAACCCGAAATCTCAACAGGACCAACATTCCAGAGAATATAATCCGAAGACAGAGAAATAAAACCAATATATATATATAAATCTATTTTCAGAATTATTCCCGCGATTTCTCAGAAAACCCGAGAAGGAAACGGAAATCCCGAAAGCATCAGAAAATCCCACAGAAACAATACCACAGAAAATGTTTTCCTAAAAGGAAAACCCACATAACGTAACTTCCGAAATATTCAGAAAATCCGAAACCGAAAATGGAACGGAACCAAACTGAAATTCCGAATTCCCATAGGAATTGGGTTGGACCAATTCATCATAGACAGTAAAGAAAATCATTGGGTCAGGGTGTACCGACAACGAAAAACCCGAGATGGAACTTCGGAATGGGAACGGGGAACAACGGGGCGTGCGGGCGGCCTGGCCGGGTCGAGCGCCGGCGTCAGCGGCGACGGAGGGCCGCGCGGGTCAGGTGGCAGCGGCGGACGGCGGCCACGGGGGTCGGCGCCGGTCGGGTACGGCCCAAGGGTCGGGGCTCGGCCGGATCTGATGTTCGCTGGAGTGGGCGCCCAACTTGATCGGAATCGGAGCTCCGGTTCGCCAAAAATGGTGGATTCTCACAAGATTTGGGGAAAGTGTGGGGATGGTGATGGAGAGGGATGGAGAATAGGTTTATATAGAGAGTTTAGAATGGGGGTTACCGGAGTAGGGAGCCGAAGGGCCTCCACGGCCATCAATTCCAGCGGCCGGAGACGAAAAGTTCGACGTTGGAGAAAAACCGAAAGACCTTCGGTTTGAAGAAGAAGAAATGAAGAGTTTCCTTCACTAATGTTGCAACAGCAACAATAAAGGATTTGAATGAATAGTCTTCATTCAACCAAACGAATTGCTAAAGGATTCTACAACAACCCACAACTAAGGCCTAAGCCTATGGGCTTATAAGGTCCAACCCAAATGAGTCTTAATAGTTTGCAAATAAATCCAATGGCTTTGTAAAGGACAAAAATAATAAATAGCTTTTTGGGCCTAAACTTTGGGCTCTTAAGACTTGGATAATATGTCTAAAGCTTAAATGACTTTGAACATCATAAAAAATGACTTTAACAATAAAATAAATTTTCTTTTTAGAAAATACAACTTAATATTTTAATACCCTGATTAAATATAAAAAATAATTTAGTCTCAATGGGTTTCGAACCGGGTTCGGGTTTCGGGTCCGGTCTGGGCTGCCAACCAAAAGTCCATGTTTAACAATTTTAAAAATAATTTTTATTACTTAACCAATACAACAATAATTAATAATATTATTCTAACACATAATGTATATACAACACATTATTTAATTAAAAAAATTTTACGGAAAAATTACGGGTTTCACAATATCACATAGAATGGTTAGGAACCTTTACTCATGCATACTTTTCTGTTGAGCTTATTTATTCAGTTTATCGACATGATATTATGTATCTTGTTACGTCCCTCTGAGGACCTGGTGATCTCTCCAGGTGTGTGTATTCGTGGTTTCTTGCAGGTGCTTTAGCTAAGGCCATTCCTTCCTCCGTGATGATTGCGCTTGGACTCGTCACTTGCTCTCGCTTGCTAAATTCTTTCCTTGTATATTTTTCCATATTTAATTTGGTTGGTAGTGGACTTTGTCTCCGCCCAACTATTGTGTACATGACAAATTCAAAGTTGCTTTTATATTACTATTTATCTTTGTGGATGAGATTTAGTGTCTTGGCTTTCTACATTTACAGCTTATGTATATATATGAGTCGTAAATTTACTCGTATGTATACAGCTGGCATGATACGTATCTAGTCTCAAGTATTTGGGACTGGAGCGTTACATGTTTTTGTGGTGGCCCATACAGGTCTAGTTTGTCACTTCGATTACGTAATTGTACCGATGTGAGCCTGTAATATAGGATTAGAATCTAGGAATCTCATCCACCTGCTTGACATCCTTTCTTGACTTCAAATTTTGAACTCTCGTTCGCCCTCCTTGATTTGTATCTTGCTTGACTCTTTCTACCGTAAATTCTCAGTTTCGTGCTTAGTGACAATTAGAAATATGACTACACTCGTATATGCTCATAGGTCAAACACATGGCTAGAAGGATTATCTTGACAATTAGTATGCATTGGGGTTTTATTTGAGTTATAAAGGCATTTATTTTCCTAGAAATATGATCTTAAGGACTAGTTTATTCCAAGTTGGGTAGTAGCGTGTAGCTGTCCTTCCCAGAAAATTTAGAATATTTATTATCATTATTTATTTTATTGAAATGGTGATTTTAGATTTTATAAATAATTATTTAATTATTACGGTGGATGACTTAAGTCTTTGTGGAGTTATGGAGCACAAACCGACTAGGAATCATGGCACGGATAGTGCAATGGCGTGCTTTGACTAGAGTACTAGCCCTGGTAGGGAAGGCCGAGCCATAGCAATGTCCTAACTAGGAAAACTAGGCCAAGTTGCGACTTAACCCATGCCGAAGATTTATTTAATTATTTATTATTATATTATTGAGTTTAGAGAAACCGGTTATACCATTTTAGTCTGGACTGGACCCGAACCAAGCCCAAGCCGTGTAGTTATGCGGCACGTCCAATGACATTCGTGTTGATGGAAATTGGAACGAGGGTGTTGTATTTCGTTTTCATGATTTAATGAATATTTTCTAAATTTTCGTAAATAAAATAAGTATTATTATTAGTCGATATTCGACGACATTTGTAGAAAAGGGTCCTGGTACATTTTAGGATTTTTAGACTGTGCAATATGGTATATATACCATTATTGATTTATTATTATTATTATTATTATTATTATTATTATTATTATTATTATTATTATTATTATTAGATAATAATAATACTTTATTATTGGGTATATTATTATTATTATCTAATAAAGGTATAATATATATAGATTATATATTATTATATTTTGGATGTGAATATATGTGGAAGAAGTATATATATATATATATATATATATATATATATATATATATATATATATATATATATATATATATATATATATATATATATATATATATATATATATATGCATATATAGATAAATATACATATAAATGTGTATATGTATATACGCGTATACGTGTATATATGCGTATATATATATATATATATATATATATATATATATATATATATATATATATATATATATATATATATATATATATATATATATATATTATATGTGTGTAAGTGTATATATACATATAAATGTATATATTGTATATATATGTGTAGATGTATACGTATATAAAAGTATAAATAAGGGTGTATACGCGCGTGTATATACATATATATATAAGTGCATGTGTATATATATATATATATATATATATATATATATATATATATATATATATATATATATGTACGTGTGTGTATATAGATATATAAATAGAAAAAAAAGGAAAGAATAAGAAGTAGCACAGGCCCAGCCAAACCTAAAGGCCAGGCCCAGCTGTAACCTCAAACCCCCACCAGCCCGAGTAACCAACACTCCCCAACCCGAGTACTCAGTCACAGCCGCTCGGCCGTGAGTATTGGCAACGTATATATGCCAACATAACGCGAACAGAGAAAAAAATCAAAAACCCTAACCCATGCCTCCGTGACCCCCAGCCACCCTGGGCGACCCCCTCACGGCCGTGCGCAGCCGCGCGAGCGCCGGAGTCGGCCAAGAACGCGCGCGGCCTGGAATTGTTCGGAAGCAACAAACAGCGATCGAAGCCACGGAGGTAACTTCGAATCCTCGCTCCTTTGTGAATTCTCGACCAAAATCTGATCTGTAAAGCCCTATGTAGAACCCAAGTAACCATCTAAGATCTCCATCAATTAGGTTTTGATGAAGACGCACGATCTGTACCCGAAATCGACACGAAATCCATCGAAAAATCTCGTAAAAACAGAACACGAGGTAGTTCAAATCCCTGTTTTGGAAGGCGATTCCTCGCCAACCCAGAACCAATTCGAAAAACTGTTTGAACAGCCTCGGAGACAACATAACCTAGATTATTACCCTACTTTTAGTTTATTTTTTTAGTTGTTTAATTTCTGTTTAAAATTGAATTGAAAATAGGGAAAAACCTGCAAACTGTTTTTGAAAAACAATAAAAACTCTCGATACGACGTGCGTCCCACCATTTCGGGCGACGTGGTCGCGAACCGAAAGCATCGAAAGCTGCGTAACGGTTTCGTGGTCGTGTGGGCTTTGACGAAATTCAAATTGGTCGCGTGTGTGCGACAAATTTGATGCGTATCCGTCGAAATTTACCGTATCGGTCTCTGTGCAAATTCTCTAATTACTTTGTGCACGCTCGTCAGATCGAGACGAAACTTATGCCAACAGGACCGTATTATTTTTTTGGTCCTGCATGCCAAGTTTGGTCCGATTCTGAGACTGTTGACAAAATCATCGTTTTGCGGGCCCCACGGTCCCACTCAACGGGCGATTTTGTGCACGGCCCCTCAAAATCCAAAACTGGACATACCGTTGGGTTTGTATCGGAAAACTGGATCCGTAGACATATAGTTTGACGACTTTAGAGACCGTTGACTCTGGCACGCTTTTCGGTGCAAAGCGGGTCCAACGGCGGACATCGTTTTTGCCCAAAATTATCGTTTTGTCCCTGTATCCAGAATTGGACTTAAGGACAGGCAATCCTAGCTAATTTGACTATTCTGAGATCATTGGTATTGTCTATTTCAGCATCCGAGGACTGTTGTACGGGTTTTGTCTATTGTGGCACATTGAGTAGTTCAGACTGTCGGTTTTACCAGCAGAGGACCACAGACGAGTACAGTTTATTGTCTGCATTTCGATATTGATCTTTACTATATTTCATTGATTAGTCATTGGTTATGTGATTATTTTTTATTATAAATTGTTGAGTCGGGAATGAGAAGTACCAACGATGTGTGATCTGACCTTAGTCCGTGTAGACAGTATAGACAGTGATTTATTTATTTCTTGTAGACAGTGTAGACAGTAATTTATTTATTACAAAGTAGACAGTGTAGACCATGATAATTACTGTATTTAAACTGTGTAGATCGTGATTACTATTTGTAGACAATGTTTCTTTATTGCAATATTTTCTGTAGACCGTGTAACTGTAGACAGTGTAACTGTAGACCGTGTAACTGTAGACCGTGTAACTTTAGACAGTGTAGACAGTGTCGCATAATTGCCCCGAGACCGATCACATATCAAAGGTACTTCTAACAGTTGGGGAAAGTATTTTGTGTCTAGTTATTTGCTATTGTTTTTCTGTATTTCCTATTTATTTTCAAAACTCATAATTGATGTCTAACCTTTGTTTTATAGTCATTTTCTTTATTTGAAATTGCTTTCAGTGAATTGTGCTCGTTTTATTCCTGACTGGAAACCAACATTTTCAGGTTAGCCGTGGATTCACTTAGCTTGGGGAGTGACGGGAATACTTGCAGACAAAAGCCTAGAGACTAGCTAGATAGTTGTGTTGTAGTCATTCATTTATTTGTACAAGTTTATATTTTTTACAAATGTAAAACTTGTGATCATTGTAAATTAAATTAGTTGTGTGAATGAGCATTATTTGTGATTTTGATCTTCATGGCCGTGACAGCGTTATACCGCCGACACTGCGGCGTAGGCTGGCTTGGACGCGTCTCGTATTCGTTTAAAAAATAAACGGGTGCGGGTCGTGACAAGTTTTTGTGGTGGCCCATGCAGGTCAGTCTTCGCAAATCACGCGAACTCGTGATGGTACTTAAGTTAGTTATACTATTACGAGCCTGCGGCAAAGAAATGCTCATTCACGAATTAAGATTAATTTAATTTAAGTGAATGACTAGGACTAGGAGTCCCTTATACAAATTTACCGATGGATAGTCTAGGCCATGCAATTTAGGATGAGGGTTATTAATTTTGATACCTTGTCAGATCCCCATAGTTATACTATTACCTCTTGATAGGACGATATGATCCAATGTGGATAGATTATTCCCTTGGTGAGGCAGAGTTTCCTAGAGTAATGATCTAACCTTGATAAATTGTTCAATTCATTCTCTTTGCCTCTTAGATATCATCCACATATCCTAGCCGAATTATCTATATAATTGCTAGTTGCCCTAAGAATCATTATTTTATAAAGTTCTGATTTTGTTATCCATATACGGACCTCGAGATAGTTTCGATTCAAGTTTGTCCCTCAGAGGCTTGAATACACATGAAAGAGTTAGAATGTTTGTATTTCTTTTGTCCACAGTTATTTCCCCCTGTTCAATCTTTTATCTTAAGGGTTGTGACTGATAGGACAAATGCTTACACTTTATTTCATAGGCAACTTGTTTGAATCTCTAGGAGCTCATGGATTTTTACAGATATAGTTACAGGAATGGGAGTTAACTCATAATGGCAGGACAACAGTGCACTGTCGCCATTTAATTGAATTTTGGAGACTATGGATACACTGCAGCCAGCAGCGCACTGGCGAGACACAACCCCTAGAGGTGAAATTAGTTTAAGAAAATATAGGTGATAGGATATTGCCAAAACTATGGCTAGTGGTCCTCTCTTGATCGTAGATACCCTTGAGCCAATATTGGATAGAGTTAAGAAGTGTTCGATTTTGTATCATGTTGAGTTACGAAACCAAGGGTTTACCACAGCCAGAGTATACGGGCGAGACGTAATCCGCGGTGAAATGACTTTAAACAAAATTACAAGTTTAGGATACCATAGAGGATAGGACACTGCCATGCATGTCCCATAAGATCCAAAGCCTATATTAGTGGAAGTTCTGTAAGTTGAGTAGCATGTCTCCCAACCTAGCATTATGAGGTCCTTGTGATCTATTGACGAGGTAATTGACCGACACTAATAAGTTACCAAGAATATAGAATCCAGAGTTTCATAACCCATTAGTTGACCAAGACCTTATGGACAGAAAGATTTTAGGAAGATTGTATAAGCAAGAACACCAGGTAAATTTTTGATTCTCACAAAACTCGAACTACTTGTGGCTTCTTTCAAAATCTTGTATACTTGTAATTTGACTATTTTGACCAATGTTGCTATCACAGCCTAGTTTTGCAAGCTCACTCTTTTATCGAGCTTGATTCAAGACATATGTTTATTGGGGATGCCCACTAACATATTGTCTAATCAGAATCAGTGTATTATGGTCTGATCAACCATGATGCATTTGGTTCACGCTTTATTTAATTACCCTATGTGGATTGAGATGTAGATGTCTCTAGGGTCTCATCTACGGCTGCTTTGACAATTCCTCTTGAATTATACATTCGCCTTTGAATCACGTAATTGTATTCAGTGACATCTCTCTTGAACTCTTTACTGTTTTGTCTTTCACCGATTAGAAAGACGAAAGCTCGTGATGGTAGAGAGACACAAGGTATCCCCATAGCTATGATAGTGGTATACGCAAGTATAGCTACCATCGGCTAGCCATGTGACTAGAACCTTGCCTTGAGTTATTCGTTCTCCTCTCGACCCCCAAACTGCTATTGGGACCTTCTAGCCATCTGAATTCGAGAATGAGTAGGGCTTTGCCCTTGGTCAAAATGCTGACCTAGGAGACTACCTCTTCTCAAGAACCAATTATTGTGAGTCTCTAATTATTTGCTTGAAGCTTGCTTTAATCATTGTAGCAATAGTCTGGAAGGCTTGATACAAATAGAAATTTACTACTCAGTTATTAGAATCTTTTCATAAGATGTGCCTTAGAACTGGTTACACCATCGATAACTCTAGTATACTATAGACGAGTAGATCATCCTATTTTATCGACCAGGTGTCATTGTACACACTCGTTCTCCATTTATTGAGGAACGATCCTTGACTTGACTTATAACCATCGTACCTCGTTACGCCGTGCTCGATTTTTTATTAATAAGGGTCGAGGTACAATACCTGGATTTTGGAAATTCTTCTGACCTCATTATTCCTAAGACCATGACCTAGCTTCTAAGGTGGGTAGACAATAAGCCTTCTAAAATTTTAGGATATACCAGGATTACCGATTGATTAGAATAACTTTCTTTAGGATAATAATTAGTGCCCCATGAACTCCCACTTTCCATTTAGATCATTTTGTGCCCCCGGCCGTGCCATTAATATTCAGAGCACGAGACCAGCTGTTATCTTCCAACAAATTTTACATGCAAGATCTAGATGAGTCCACCTTCATCTAGGTATATCATGTCCCACTCAAATCCATCCCCTTGTACTCTATTTTTATGGTACGACTTTCAGTTATAAAAAGACTAGCTATAACCCTTACCATAATACCGGTGTATATTTCCCGACTTCCACTAGAGTCTCAACCTTGACTCAATTCTTTCGACCCAATATATGGTTGTGACCTACTCGAAGCCCACTACGCACTTGCCACTAGTGTGCCCCTGGATAGAGGTCTCTTGTGCTACTTAAACACAAAAGTCACCGAAGGCACATTTCGGACTCTAGGAACCTAACTAACCAGCCTGACTGGCAACTAGTTCAACCACTTGGGTTGAATCCCATTCCAGGTCACCCTAACCCTAGTAGAAATAGTTTTATCATTGGGATCTTGTCCAGCCCATATAGATTGAAATCCAAGGTTCATCCAACCTATGAGTAATGTCCAAATAAGGAACCCATTAAGACCCAGTTAAACCCATCCATGCATACCACCATAGTTGACTATAAAATCGGACTATTTAAGATAGGTCCCTATACCGATTATGTAGCCTCCATCTCGTAGAATGTGAAGTCATTCGTAACCCTTATTCCGTCTACCTAGGAGTCGCAATACGATCTTGTATTGCATTTATATCCCTTGCTTGTGTGTTTAAATAACCTCGGAAAAGACCACAACCCTGATTTCTCAAATTCAGTCCTATTTTGGAATGTTGTTTAGAACTTCGAGAACAAAATTTTTGTATTGCATGGATTACAAGCTCCTCTAAGAAACAAGTGTTCTTCGATTTAGCAAGTGACTGGACTAGAGTAGCCCACTCTAGCATATAAGTCATTAGTTCATAAACTTTCATTCCATCTGCAGCATTAGATACTCTCTACCGCTCTAGAAATTTTATTTTCTCTCGATTGTTCTTCCTTATTTTACCTGTCCTTCCTATTTTGGAGCGACGAATGGTCATGTTTATTGGAATTTACCAATATTTCTTAACTACCTGTCTAAGTTTTTGTTTGTAAAAAAAAAATTTTGGTTTGCTTGATAGATAGGAGAGGTTTATAGGTGCCATATACAGTGGATATTTATTGATAGCAATTATAGCAATTAGTCAGATGATTATATAGTTGTAGGGGCACACCTTTGAGGGAGTAGTGTGACCAAAGGTGGGTAGAAGTCCTCGGAGTTCCGTAGTAACAAAATGGCTAGGAGGAGGATATGAACTGTTTTTGGAGGAATTAAATTTCGAGGAGATTAAAGTAATAATGGAATTCCTTTTTGAATAATAAAGAATAGTTACGAATTAGAATTTCGAGGACAAAATTATTTTAAGGTGGGTAGATTTGTAGCTGCCCTTCCCAAAAAATTTAGAATATTTTATTATCATTATTTATTTTATTGAAATGGTAATTTTAGATTTTATAAATAATTATTTAATTATTACGGTGGATGACTTAAGTCTTTATGGAGTTATGGAGCACAAACCGACTAGGAATCATGGCACGGATAGTGCAATGACGTACTTTGACTAGAGTACTAGCCCTGGTAGGGAAGGCCGAGCCATAGCAATGTCCTAACTAGGAAAACTAGGCCAAGTTGCGACTTAACCCATGCCGAAGATTTATTTATTTATTTATTATTATATTATTGAGTTTAGAGAAACCGGTTATACCATTTTAGTCTGGACTGGACCCGAACCAAGCCCAAGCCGTGTAGTTATGCGGCACGTCCAATGACATTCGTGTTGATGGAAATTGGAACGAGGGTGTTGTATTTCGTTTTCATGATTTAATGAATATTTTCTAAATTTTCGTAAATAAAATAAGTATTATTATTAGTCGATATTCGACGACATTTGTAGAAAAGGGTCCTGGTACATTTTAGGATTTTTTAGACTGTGCAATATGGTATATATACCATTATTATTATTATTATTATTATTATTATTATTATTATTATTATTATTATTATTATTATTATTATTATTATTATTATTATTATTATTATTAGATAATAATAATACTTTATTATTGGGTATATTATTATTATTATCTAATAAAGGTATAATATATATAGATTATATATCATTATATTTTGGATGTGAATATATGTGGAAGAAGTATATATATATATATATATATATATATATATATATATATATATATATATATATATATATATATATATATATATATATATATATATATATATATATATATATACATATAAATGTGTATATGTATATACGCGTATACGTGTATATATGCGTATATATATATATATATATATATATATATATATATATATATATATATATATATATATATATATATTATATGTGTATGTGTATATATACATATAAATATATATATATATATATATTGTATATATATGTGTAGATGTATACGTATATAAAAGTATAAATAAGGATGTATACGCGCGTGTATATACATATATATATACGTGCATGTGTATGTATATATATATATATATATATATATATATATATATATATATATATATATATATATATATATATATATATATATATATATATATATATATATATATTTATAAAAACCGTTACCTTTATTGATAAAGAGGGTAATGATTACATCCGACCTCGTGGTAACAAAAACAAAGAAGAAAATAAAACACTATTCTAAAGCCCACTGTGGAATAGCTGGAAGATGGCGGCAACTCGACAGCGACTTACGAAACTGTCGCTTTACCTCCCGAACCAAAAAGTCCGACCCTGCACCTCGCCCTTCATAACGATGCTTATTCCTGTTCTTCCAAAGTACCCACATGATCGCACCAGCAAGTGACCTTCGATGATGACTACCCTTACCCCGCCACCACCTTTGAAGAAAGACCAAAAAGTCACTATGCATCCGTGCCTTGAAGAAACTCCAGAAAGTAGACCATACCGTCATAGCAAGATCCCCGTAGAAAAATATATGCTGAAGGTTCTCCTCATGCCCATCCCGACAGCAATGACACCTGGAAGCCAGATTGAAGCCAATCTTCTAAAGAATGTCATTAGTAGGAAGCCGATTGTGACAGACCCGCCACATCAGAATGCTCCACTTCGCCGGAATACACTTGCCCCATATATTCTTGAAGAGTGATGAAGTAGGATGAGTGATCCGACAACCTCTCCAAGCCGCAGCCAGCGTGAAGGAACCTCTCCGATCCCCCCAAAAAAGAGAGTCAGGAGCCGAAGTGCAAACCAGATTCGCCTCTCTGAGCCGCCCTGCTGCCTCTACTCCAAACTGTTCTGAAAACAAAGACAGATCCCAACCATTAGCTATCCAAAAAGATCGAATAACCGGACCACCATTATCAGAATTCCTCGCCCTAGAATCTCTGATCTTTCTTCCCCTGTACGAAAGAGCCCGAACAATCACCGTTCGTTGGAGAAGAACCACCCTTCTCCCGGCCAATCTAGCGGACCTCCGAAGCTCTCCAGTGCCTAAATTCTGTGAAGCCGTCAAATCAGTACTGACCCCATCAATATACACCCTCGCCTGTGTCCGACTCCGCCCCCGAGTCCGTCTCCCCGTTCCACGCCTGGTCCCTGAGGGCGCTCCCTCTGCCGATGGAATAACAAAACTACCCAACCGGGGACCCTCCGGAATCCAAGCCTCGCACCTCGCTGAACCCTCACCACGCCCAAGTAAACGATATGAGCGGTTCTGCCAATTTCTTCCCCCTCAAAATCCGTCGCCAAATGTGGGAGCACTTGGAATTCATAGATGCATCACAAGGATGACGTTTACAAAAATATTTCGATTTAAGAAGCTCCACCCAAAGACCCTTCCCATGCCTTAACTTCCACCAAAGCTTCATAGAAAAGGCATCCATAATATCATTCAGGCACCTGATCCCGAGGCCTCCTTCTGACTTAGTCCGAGTAACTATCCGCCACGCCAGCCAACTCCTCTTAGCCACCCCATCCTTGCTACCCCAGAAGAAAGCCGCAAACATCCGCTCAATCATCCTGAGAACGGCCCGGGGAGGGCAACATGCAGCCAATGTGTACATAGGGATAGATGAGAGAACATTCTTAATAAGGACCAACTTACCACCAGGAGACAGTATCTTGTTCTGCCAACCCATCAGCTTCGAACGGATTTTATCCAGCAAATAGCTAAACATCCCAGCATTCCGTCTCCCGCAAGTTAACGGGCAACCCAAATAAGAAAATGGCAGAGTACCGGGACTAAATCCGAAAAGAGTAGAAATAGTCCGAGCACGATCCTCACCCAATGGTGTCGCAGTATAAAATGCAGATTTGGAATAATTGATCTTCTGTCCAGAAACAGCCTCATAACGATGCAGAACTTGCTGGAGAGCACATAATCCAGCAATATCTCCCGAAGTGAAAATAAGAACATCATCCGCATAAGCCAAGTGCGAGATACGCGGTCCCCAAATCGGAGTATGATACGAAGATCTCCTATTTGAATCTTGTAGAAGCTTGAGGTTCCGAGAAAGTACCTCTGCAGCAATAATGAAGAGAGCCGGGGATAGAGGATCCCCCTGCCGGATCCCTCTAGATGCCGAGAAAAACCCAGTAGGTGCGCCATTGAGGAGAACCGCATATCGAGTATCCGCCAGGAGACGATAGATAAGATCACAGAAGGCCTCATTAAAACCGAATCTCCTAAGCACCCTCAGAAGGAAATGCCAATTAACCCTGTCATATGCCTTCTGCATGTCCAGCTTAATTGCAACATTTCCACCATGGTTGTGTTCCCTCATAGAAGCCACCATATCCTGAGCAATAATGATGTTGTCCATAATCTCTCTCCCCTGAACAAAAGCACTTTGCTCCGAAGAAATAATTTTGGGAAGGAAATCCCGCAGCCTGCAAGCAATAATCTTGGAGATAATTTTGTTACAAAAATTGCAAAGACTAATAGGGCGGAAATCAGAAAGACTCCTCGGGTGCTCGACTTTCGGGATAAGAAATAAGAAGGTATCCGAGACGGAATCCGGAAGGCGCGCACCCAAGAAGAACGAAACAACGGCTTCCTCCACATCAGCAGCAATAATGTCCCAGCAAGCTGAAAAGAATCTCCCAGAAAAACCATCCGGTCCTGCACCACTGGCCGGGTCCATCCCCCGAACAATCTCCAACAGCTCCGCTCTATCAGGGCAACGAACAAGGTCAGAATTGTCCTCCATAGAAATAATGCTAGGGATGACATCCAGGAAGGCGTCCTCATCAGAAATAGGCTCAGCTGTAAACAGCTTCGAGAAGAATAGGGATGCCTCCGTCGCTACCTCCTCAGAAGACCCAGTTTCAGAACTATCAGCCCGAATAATTTTCTGAATACCCGCCTTTCTTTGCCTGCTTCTGGTGCACTCATGGAAAAATCGAGTGTTCTTATCCCCTTCCAGGTCCCATCTCAATCTGGCTTTTTGTTTCCAGAAAGACTCCTCAACCTGGACCTTTTGCTTCAATCTGGCAACAGCCTCCATCCAGGAAGCCCTCCCCCTCTCCGAAGGATGAAGCTCATAGTCCTGCTCCGCCGCCAATGCAGCATCCTCGGCCTGACGGACCTCCTGAAAGACGTCTCCAAAAGTAGCTCTGCTCCATCCAGCCAGTACATGCCCCGTCGTCCTCAAACGCATGCCCAGCCGCTCAAGCGCATCATGATGCCAACATGAATTCCATGCCCGAGCCACGATCGGAAGAAAATCCGGATGAGACGTCCAAAAGTCAAGAAAGCGGAATCCTCTGCGAAGAGGGGAAGAAGCTGGCTGACAGGATATCAAAAGAGGAGAGTGATCTGATTCTGCCCGATTAAGATGCTCACAAGAAACCTGGACACCATCCAGCCAACTACCCGTCACGAGTAACCTATCAAGGCGGGATCCCTGCCGATCAACCCCCGTCTGCCCGTTCACCCAAGTATAGATGCTACCTCTGAAGCCAACATCTGATAACCCGGCAGCCAATTGGAAATCAAGGAAGTCCGCAATGGCCCTCGTGTCAGGATGTCGGCCTCCAAATTTCTCATCCAGAGAAGCAATGATATTGAAGTCCCCGCCCACCGCCCAGGGCAACGCAATATCCCTGGCTTGGACGTCCAGAAGATGTCTCCACATACTCCTCCTCCCCTGACGTGTCCCTGCACCATGAACTATCGACAATCGCACCGGCATCGAGAAACAGCTCAAAGAGAGCTGCACCGTTATAGCCTGATCACATGAGTCAATACAATTGATCCCAAGGCCCGACTTACCAAAAACCCAAATATTGCCCTTATCATTGCAAAAGCTATCATCAAATCCCAACCTCAGCTGATAAGAAAGAAGCTTAGAGGATATCACCTTGGGTTCAATAATGGCGAAGACTTGAATGGAATTGATCCGACATAAGGACCTGAGATGGGATAAAGTAGCTCTGTTCGCCGTCCCCCGAACATTCTAAATAAGGAATTTACCCATGGACCCTGTTGGGGTCCCGCCTAACCTGGGAAGCATGAGATCGAAGAAGCCGATCCGACTGAGGTGCCATCGACTTCCTCCGCCTACCAGCCGCCTTCTTAAAAGAAACCATCTGCCAGTCTTCTTTGCGTCCCTCGGAGGTATAGGTGGATCTAGCCTCGGGCAGAGATACCACATCATCACCTGGAGCGGAGTCATAGCCCAAGACGGACAAAGAATCATGACCGGCCTCCCCCCACACCACCAAGCTACGGACCTCGGTGTCCGAATCAGCCGCTATAACTCCCTGTCCCAGCTGGCTATGGATAATAATAGGAAGATCCGAAACATCAGTAGGCCCAATACCCCGCTCAGGGCCCAACTGCCCATCCAAGCTAGGGCCTGGATCGCTTCGTCCCTCCATCATGGGCCGCCCGTCAGCCGACCATATAGCCAGCTGTCCCGAAGAAGGCTCCCCCACGTGCCATGAAGGCGGAACGAAATTCGCGCGATTATCATTATGCCCGCGCAAACCGGGCTGCATGGTCCCAGAGCTATCATCACGCCCTCCAACGCGCCTCCACACCTGCCGTGTCCCCTTCCCTTTCTCGCGTCTTGATCGTCTCCTCCGACGACCCCTGCTAATCCCACGGCCACCCACCGGGCCGTCCTCCTCTCGCATAACGCCTGGAGCAAGGCTGTCAGGGATGTGCGGACTATCGGCAAGTCCCTCGGATGGAGGTTCCACCTGGGTTCGCCCACAAGCACTCTCAATGTGACCATGATGGCCACAAGAGACACAGTAGAGAGGCCTCCGCTCGTAAACAACTGGCTGCAATCGAACGCCATCAGGAAGTTGAAAGAACACCTCATATTGGAGCGGTTTACTAACGTCCACTTCGACCAAAACCTTGGCCACCCCCGGCCTGGAGAAGGACGTCGTAGCCCGATCAGTACTAAGCGGAGTGCCAAGACCAGATGTAATGGACAGAACCGCATTAGTATCAAACATACAATAGAGAAGCCCGGGGAAGGCCACCCAGATGGGGACCCGAGGGTCCTCTCTCATAGGTGAAAAATCCACCGACGACCTAAAGATCACCATCGGAACCGGCCAACGAACCAACAGTCCTTAGACCGCAGCCGGAGAAAATCACTCTCGACGTGGGGCCGTATAAGGACGTGTCGATCATCGATCGCCTTCACCTCAATCAACCCCCTGAAACCCCGCGAATCAAAGGCCTGTTTAATAGCCTCAACCGGGAGTCTCCGTCGGACAAACTTGCCAATTAGATCTAGGCCACACGGCGCCGTGAGGGCCTCCATGTCCGACTGAGAAAACACAACCACCTTCCGGCCATCAGAAACAATGGCTGGTCTGAAATCAACCCACGACAAACCATTCGTAGACTTCATCGCGGATCCGCCCACCACCGCAGCGAAGCTCCGCGCCGTGCCATCCATCGTCGATGTGGCCGCTGCCGTTGCCGAGGGTTCCGGCCTCATTGCCGCCTTGTCACAAACCACCGGCCCATTGTCCGAAGGACCGGGACGGGGTGCGGATCCTCCCACCGTGGTAGGAATGCACTGAACACCGCCAAAGGCGCACCCAAGCGGGTCGCTCCCGTGGACGCCGACCGCCAAGCGACAGCCGTTGGCGGAAGCCTCCACCGCTGCAGCACTCTCCGGCGTGTCTCCCACAGGGGCGACGACACCAGAAGTGCGCTGAAGGTCAACATCCCCCGCCGCAGGCCCTTCAGGAGGTCTGAAGCCCCCGGTCGATGCCCGCGAAACTGCTCCACGCCTCGGCTGTTCATCCCCAGGAATGGCGACGACCGCCGTCTGAAGGCCACGGTGGCCGGAGGCCCCCACCGCAAGTCCAGGTGGGGCGGAGCCCCCCTCTATCTCCTGCAAACCGCCAAAGCACGGCGGATCTTCCGGGCCGACGGCCGCCAAAGGATGGCCGGGTTGGCCGGAGGCCCCCGCCGTCGACCCGTCAGGGGGGCCGGAGCCCCCCGCCGACGGCAGCGCCAGATCGCCTGAAGGGAACCACGAAACACCGGATGCCCTAATCGCCAGGAGGGAGAAGAGCCCGATCTTTGATATGATATATATATATATATATATATATATATATATATATATATATATATATATATATATATATATATATATACACGTGTGTGTATATAGATATATAAATAGATATATAAATAGAAAAAAAGGAAAGAATAAAAAGTAGCACAGGCCCAGCCAAACCTAAAGGCCAGGCCCAGCTGTAACCTCAAACCCCCACCAGCCCGAGTAACCAACACTCCCCAACCCGAGTACTCAGTCACAGCCGCTCGGCTGTGAGTATTGGCAGCGTATATATGCCAATATAACGCGAACAGAGAAAAAATCAAAAACCCTAACCCATGCCTCCGCGACCCCCAGCCACCCTGGGCGACCCCCTCACGGCCGCGCACAGCCGCGCGAGCGCCGGAGTCGGCCAAGAACGCGCGCGGCCTGGAA
Source organism: Iris pallida (assembly GCA_029216955.1). Lineage (NCBI taxonomy): Eukaryota > Viridiplantae > Streptophyta > Magnoliopsida > Asparagales > Iridaceae > Iris > Iris pallida. The sequence continues at coordinate 3,282,213 of JANAVB010020798.1, forward strand.
TTGTTCGGAAGCAACAAACAGCGATCGAAGCCACGGAGGTAACTTTGAATCCTCGCTCCTTTGTGAATTCTCGACCAAAATCTGATCTGTAAAGCCCTATGTAGAACCTAAGTAACCATCTAGGATCTCCATCAATTAGGTTTTGATGAAGACGCACGATCTGCACCCGAAATCGACACGAAATCCATCGAAAAACCTCGTAAAAACAGAACGCGAGGTAGTTCAAATCCCTGTTTTGGAAGGCGATTCCTCGCCAACTCAGAGACCAATTCGAAAAACTGTTTGAACAGCCTCGGAGACAACATAACCTAGATTATTACCCTACTTTTAGTTTATTTTTTTAGTTGTTTAATTTTTGTTTAAAACCGAATTGAAAATAGGGAAAAACCTGCGAAACTGTTTTTGAAAAACAATAAAAACTCTCGATACGACGTGCGTCCCGCCATTTCGGGCGACGTGGTCGCGAACCGAAAGCATTGAAAGCTGCATAACGGTTTCGTGGTCGTGTGGGCTTTGACGGAATTCAAATTGGTCGCGTGTGCGCGACAAATTTGATGCGTATCAGTCGAAATTCACCGTATCGGCCTCTATACAAATTTTCTAATTACTTTGTGCATGCTCGTCAGATCGAGACGAAACTTGCGCCAACAGGACCGTATCATTTTTTTGGTCCTGTATGCCAAGTTTGGTCCGATTCTGAGACTGTTGACAAAATTACCGTTTTGCGGGCCCCACGGTCCCACTCAACGGGCGATTTTGTGCACGGCCCTTCGAAATCCAAAACTGGACATACCGTTGGGTTTGTATCGGAAAACTGGATCCGTAGACATGTAGTTTGACGACTTTAGAGATCGTTGACTCTGGCACACTTTTCGGTGCAAAGCGGGTCCAACGGCGGAAATCGTTTTTGCCCGAAATTACTGTTTTGTCCCTGTATCCAGAATTGGACTTAAGAATAGGCAATCCTAGCTAATTTAACTATTCTGAGATCATTGGTATTGTCTATTTCAGCATCCGGGGACTGTTGTACGGGTTTTGTCTATTGTGGCACATTGAGTAGTTCAGACTGTCGGTTTCACCAGCAGAGGACCACAGGCGAGTACAGTTTATTGTCTGTATTTCGATATTGATCTTTACTATATTTCATTGATTAGTCATTGGTTATGTGATTATTTTCTATTATAAATTATTGAGTCGGGAATGAGAAGTACCAAAGATGTGTAATCTGACCTTAGACCGTGTAGACAGTGTAGACAGTGATTTATTTATTTCTTGTAGACAGTGTAGACAGTGATTTATTTATTACAAAGTAGACAGTGTAGACCATAATAATTACTGCATTTAAACTGTGTAGATCGTGATTACTATTTGTAGACAATGTTTCTTTATTGCAATATTTTTTGTAGACCGTGTAACTGTAGACAGTGTAACTGTAGACCGTGTAACTGTAGACCGTGTAACTTTAGACAGTGTAGACAGTGTCACATAATTGTTCCGAGACCGATCACATATCAAAGGTACTTCTAACAGTTGGGAAAAGTATTTTGTGTCTAGTTATTTGCTATTGTTTTTCTGTATTTCCTATTTATTTTCAAAACTCATGATTGATGTCTAACCTTTGTTTTATAGTCATTTTCTTTATTTGAAATTGCTTTCAGTGAATTGTGCTCGTTCCATTCCTGACTGGAAACCAACATTTTTAGGTTAGCCGTGGATTCACTTAGCTTGGGGAGTGACGAGAATACTTGCAGACAAAAGCCTAGAGACTAGCTAGATAGTTGTGTTGTAGTCATTCATTTATTTGTACAAGTTTATATTTTTCTACAAATGTAAAACTTGTGATCATTGTAAATTAAATTAGTTGTGTGAATGAGCATTATTTGTGATTTTGATCTTCATGGTCGTGACTGCGTTCTACCGCCGACACTGCGACGTAGGCTGGCTTGGACGCGTCTCGTATTCGTTTAAAAAAAAAATAGGTGCGGGTCGTGACATAGCGTATTACCGCTTTCAAAAGATAGTTGGAATTTTAATTTGATATTATAAGGTGATATACACAAGAGGATAGCTAGATCGAGAAAACAAATTGAATTGATTTTGTGTTTGATTTTGAAGGTCTTTGAACATTTATGAGTTATTGAATTATAGCTATACAACTTTTGGAGGGATATAAATTTGATTTAAAAAAGAAAAGAAAAAATTTATGGTTGACCAAAATTTGAGGATGATGGAATGTTGGTAAAATATTTTTTAAATTACGTCATGTGATCTATGATTTACAAAGTATTTAGATTTTGAGCCTTGATTATGGATATTTAAATTTTAGTAAAAAAAAATTTACTTTTGAAGAGTAGTGTGACTTATTGGCCAGATATACACATTTGAAGGATGTAGAATTAAATTCGGGAGTTATTTAAATGTTATATTTTGTAGTATGAAATTCGGCTGATAAACTTATTAAATGTTGATTGAAGATTTGGAAAAAAATTATAATTATTCGATTTGCGATATACAAGGGTTGTTTTGAGATTGACTAGAAATTTAAAATTTTGATTAAAGTTGACAGGCTAAGATAATTGGAAATTTTTGGCGAAGTATCTTGGAAATTTTATTTCGAGGAACTTTAAATTTTTGATTAGATCATATATTGGTAGAGGACCAAGAAGCAAGTAAGGTCACCCTAGTGAGATAGAAGGATTCCACGCTAATTGTCATATCCCTCATGGCCACGATAGTAGCATATACACAAGTGTTGTTAGTCATCTACAAAATCATGTGGTTACATTTCAATCTTGACTCACTCGACATTCTCCCAAATCTAGATCATTATTTGTGACCATCTACTTGTTTGAAACTTAAAAATGATTAGAGTCGTTCCCTTGACCATACCCTTATCTATGAGACTATTTTTTTCTTGAAACTGTGCCTCTAACTTATCTTAGCTTGATCTACGAGATTTTCTAACTTATCATTTTTTCGTGCTTTATCCTTTTATTTTTTTTGAGTATTAATTAGTGTCTTATGAAAACCCACTTTCTATTTTTTGATCATTTGGTGTTCCCTATCGTGACTTTGATATTTGAAGCACAACACTAGATTTTTCCTATCCACAAATTTTACATGCAAGACCTACCCGAGTCCACCTTCATGTAGGTATATCACGTGCCACTAAAACACGTCTCCTTGTACTCTAATTTCATATTGCGACTTTCGGGTCAAAAAGACTGGACTCTAATCCCTACCGTGAAACCAATATACTTTTTAACTATAGATGAGACTCGACCTCGCCTCCATTCTTTCGACCCGATATACGATTTTGTTCTACTTAATTCCTTACATGCTTAAATCTTGATTGCTGGACCTATCACACCATTAGTTTAATTCTTGTAAGTTGAGTAGAATATCTTATGACCTAACCAACATTGTTGTGGACCACATTGATAGGCTCACTTGGACCATAGAATTCAGTAGACCCTAACTTATCTAGTCAACCAAGCCGACTGCATAGGCCCAAATTTCGGACGGAACTTAGATTTTATAAGATCTTGGACTAATTAATTTCTTTCATCATTACCCTTTACTTATTATTTTAATTACCTACGATGCTAAAATAGCCTAGTTTTTGCAAGCTTATTCCTTAATCGAGCTTGTTCAAGACATATGTTATTTGGGTCGCTCCCACTAACATATTGTCTAATCAGAACCGGTGCATGATAGTCTGATCAACCGAGTGCACTTTGGTTCGCTTTTATCTACCGTCATACGTGGATGGAGACATAGCTAAACTTGTCCTTTAGAGCCTCATCCGCGACTGCCTTGGCAACGCCTTTTTAAAAAATTTCGATCGTCTTTGAATCACGTATTCATACTCAATAATCTCATCTTTGAACCCCTTAATGCTTTCGCCTTCACCTGTTTTAGAAGGACGAAGGCGTTGTACTAGAACCTTCTCTAGCCTTCATATCAATTATGATTATTATCACTCGATAATGATATATCTTCATCCTAACTACTCGACCTTTCCCTCAACCCTAAATCTACAAACTTGACTTTCTAATCACTTGAACTTAAGAAGTGATTACAATCGTCTCTTAATCAGATCTTCAACCTAGACTACGACCAAGGAACCTGTCACTCCCCGTTTCCAGAATACATTTTTTATACATGTACAACTCATGAGTATTTATTTAATATTTATCATGTATTATCCTGTATTTAAATTCCTTTAATTTCATGTTAATTAATTAATCTGCTCTTTAAATTTTTATGTTAATTTATTTCCTGCAATTATATTTCTGCAATTTTATTTCTGTACTTTATTTTCTGCTCTTATTCTCTGCTTTAGCTAGGCTTTAGGTTCGGGTTAGCCTTGGTTGGATCCCCTACAACCCGACCCATTGGACCCGGCCCAACTTCCACCTACCACCCCCTTTTCTATTTAAAGCTTACATCTCTTTCTCTCTCCTCATAAACTCACATTCTCACCATTACTCCTCTTTTTCTTCTTCATTACTCTCTCCACCTACCAACCGTAGGCAAGTACAACTTGCTCTCCATGAGAACCCATGTTTTTGTAGTTCATTTATCTTCCTCGCAAGATCCTAAGAGAGTTTAGAACTTGGCATTTTTCATTTCGTAGTCTTAATCTTTGTAGATCTAGATATGAGTTATTTTCGGAGTTTGGTGGTTTTGATCTATCAAACTTCTTTGTTTTCAAGTTTTGATGGTTCTATGTTGTAGAGAGTTTTATTCTACCCAATTTTGACCTTTGGAAAGTTGGATTTGGACTTGTTTTGACCAAGTTATGGACCTTTGAAGCTTTAGGGTGCAACCATGGAGTTCTTGCTGTTTGGAGAAGACAGTGAGCAGTGTACACTAGCTTTTTAGCTGGCGTCACTGAGCTGTGCGTGCTCTTTAGCGCAGCGCAGTCTGGAGTCCATACGCTACCTTTTTAGGAAGCATGTGTCTTGCATACGCTACCTTTTGGAAGCGTATATCGTATGGAGTTCATACACTGCCTTTTGGGAGCGTATGACTTGCATACGCTGACTTGAATGGTCAGGAGTCGTATGGAGTTCATACGCTGCCTTTTGGGAGCGTATGACTTGCATACGCTGACTTGAATGGTCAGGAGTCGTATGGAGTTCATACGCTGCCTTTTGGGAGCGTATGACTTGCATACGCTGACTTGAATGGTTAAGAGTCGTATGGAGTTCATACGCTGCCTTTTGGGAGCGTATGACTTGCATACGCTGACTTGAATGGTCAGGAGTCGTATGGAGTCCATACGCTGCCTTTGGGGAGCGTATGACTTGCATACGCTCACTTGGATGGTGAGGAGTCGTATGGAGCCCATACGCTGCCTCTTTGACTTGAGCGTAGCCTGACTTGAGCATACGCTGACCTTACTTACCCTGATCTTCTATAGCCCTGTATATTGATATTTTATTAGATATTTAACGCCCATTTTATATCCTTACGCCTTTTGGCATAAACTTGATAATCATGATATGTTAATATTTCTGTTAAATATGGATTGTTATGTGGAATGTGCCTTGTGTCCCGATTGATTTTTGGGATACCCAGTATGACTGGGACTTGACCATGAGAGTTATAGACTCGACCCCCGTTTAATGATAATTGACTTTCATGCCTTGTCACCATTGATAATAATGGTTATCTTGACTAAATTAATCATGCGTTCCTAGTCAGAACTAAGAGACTGGCTAGTCGTCTTATTGAATTGAATGAATGAGACACGTTCATGTTATGGACTATTGTAATCGACTGGCTGATCCCGAATATTGACTTACATGCACATGCAGGCTTCAATCTATTTATTTATTTATTTACTTATTTATTTTCTACAAAAGAAGCATGTGTACTTTATGGTCAAGGCATGATTACCGTGGTTAGATTTGATTGTTGCATTACGCTATGTAAGACCTGCAACCTAACCGCACTGTATCGTTGTAGAGTTGTGCATATCGTACCCCGTACGAAAGTACTCATTCGAATAACCATGATCCACGGCATGGGATTTCACTCAACGTAGGGACTATTAAGTTAAATAAAATAATGATTGCATGGAGAGAATGGATTTTCGAGTTCTTACATGGCAGCCCCCTTGGGACAAGTAGTACCTGACGGGCCGGCTGGTTCCCACAGATACTGTAAAACTGCCACACGGGCAGGAAACAGTATCTGCTTATATTATTATTGTATATTGTATATTGATGACGGGCGTCCTGCTAGGACTCGTCTAATTCATGCATGGCGCACATGATTGACTGGATAGACTAGCCTTGCTTGCACATAGTAAGAACTACGGAATCCCTAATTGCATAATTCCAAGATAACTTGGGACTCACAATAGCAAGCCGTAGTAGTTGAATGGCCGTTTAAATTGATTTGTTTGTGCACTGTACCTACTCTGTTACCTAACTGGGATGATCAGAATGTCAGGACATGACGGGCCAACTTCTGTCCTTGTTTGGTTGGGAGGTTGGTTCGAAGTGTCGTGATGTGATGTGAATCCTAGTGGAAAGCAGAGATCTATTATTATATTCTCTTGCTTACTTGTTTTAGTTCTCATGTCGTACTTTCTTGTGGTACTTGCTATTAGAGGTCTAACCTCTCTGGTTTTGCATGGCCAGATTTAGAGCCGGTCTCCGAGGATCCAGCTTACTTCTACCTCCAAGATGGTCAACACTAGAGGGATGATCGCAGGAGGACTCGAGTGGGTTTCTTACTTCCCCGCTCGTTTTGTTATCTACTTTATACTTAGCCGTTTGGCACCGACATGTTAGTCGGATTGTCTTGTACTTACTTTTACATAATTATAATTAAAGTCAGACTGCAGCTGATAACAATTGTGTATACTTTTGCTACATCAATCTGGCTATGTTTTGTAAAGCTAGATATCAAGAACATTTGACAGAGCGTTTGGGACGCCTTACTGCTTTATCTTACATGTTCTCTATTACTGTTTCTTGTTTGAATGATTGAGACAATAGATGTGTAATGCCCATAGTAAGACTTTATGTAGTATGTACCCCCTCGTCTGGTTAGACAGCATTGATCGTATTATATGGTATTCATCTACCCGTAATACGTAGCTGGCTGAGTCATTCCCCCGCTCTCCAGTATTCTGGTTCTGGGGCGTGACAGAACCCTTCTACCGTTGTGCCTTCTCACCCCCCACGAATTCTTAATTTCGAGGACGAAATTCTTTTAAGTTGGGTAGGATGTAAAACCCCTAAATTTCTACTATTTTTTTTATTTAATTTTGGTACCGATTTAAAATTTTGTATTGTACGTCGCGTAGTCGTATTGTACGTCGCGCACGAAATTTTATTTTTCGTAATTGCTCAACCAGTGCGAATATGTGCGAGCGTACATATTTTTAGAAAAAATATTTTTCTTATTTTTATAGTTTCAAAATAATATATGAAATATTTAATTTAGCTATCAAAATTTCCTAAATTTATAATTTTATTTATGAAAAGCCTTTTATTTAGAATAAATAATATTCTTAGTGCATACATATATTTCATAAATATTTTGCTAGTTTATTTTACAAAAAATATAATTTTCGAGATTTATAAATACTGATATTTTATTATTCAAAAAGATATTTAAAAATATTAATGTAATTTTCGAAATTATTATTATTAGAATTTTTGGAAAATATATTTCGAAATTATTGTGAAGATTTAAATCTTGATTTAAATTGTGGATTTATCTAAATAGTTAATATTTGAAATTTGATTTTTGATTTTGAACTAAAATTTAATTAGATTTAAATTTAATTTGTATTTGGATTTGGATTGATTTTAAGTTAAATTGGAAAATATCTAATTGGGTTTAAACTACTCCTAATCATTATCCAACTGGGAATTCCCACATCCTATAAATAGGCAGGTACTCCTCCATAAAATTTTTATTTCTCCACAAAATTCTACCATAATGTGCGTGCATCGTGTCTGTGCCCATCCGTTCTTATTCCATAAAATACAGATACATTGTTTCTCCTCCCCGTGTCCACAACCCGGATACGACACACTCCCGTCACATAGCCCATCGGACACATCCCCCTAGTCTCTAACCTAACCCGAACCCTAAATCGTGCCGCTGCTCCTTGTCCACCACCACCATTATCGTTCCTCCTCCCAAAACCACCAGCATCTCCTCCACAAACGCTCGACCCCCATCATCCTGACATCCCGACAACACCCACACCATACCGCCCTCAGCCTACGCCACCCTAACCGGGCCACGCCCCATGGTAACTCCGACCACCCGACCGTCGGACTTCCCTTCCAGCCACCTCACCCGGACGGCCACCAACCCCCATCACCTCCACCGTTAGGACCACCAACATCAACCAAGAAACAAATAGGGGAGAAGAAACCCTCACCTCCGCCATGGTTCCCGAGAGCACGCCCGCCACCTCAACCCTGCCCAAGTCGCCGTCGACCTCCGGTTCCGACGATCTGAGCCAGAAGTCGGTAGAGCCGCACCTGGCAACACCTCCGACTTGGCGAACCTCTCCCGTGCACCGCCCGACGGCAGTGCCGGCGGCGCGCCCCCTCCGCCAGACCAGTACTGCGCCGGCGGCGACCAAGCACAGACGCCGTCGCGTCCCGACGTCTTCCGACCACGTGGACCTCCTCCGCGAGTCAGCCCGCAGTAGCCGCGTGGCTCTCCCACCCACTTCGTCGAGCTCCGCCGGAGTCCCCGGGGAAGCGCCGCCGTCGTCGAGCCAAGGCGTCAACGCCGCCGAGCCGTGCCGCCCCGGGACTCTCCCTCCGCGCGCCTCTTCCGTAGTCACCCCTCTCCTCGGCTTCCTCCGTCGCATCCTCCAACCCGCGAGCCAGCGCCACCCCTGGCACGGCGAGTCCCCCCCGATCTGGTGAGTTCCCTCTCGATTTTTCCTCTCTCTCACTTCCCTCCTTACTTTCCCATCACTCTCTCTCTTACTGATATTTGGGGGAGAGGAGACAGAGTAATATATTAATGATAGTTATTAGTGTATTAATAGGGTGTAATCATTATTAGTGTTTTTATTATCATTATTATTATTATTTATTATTAGTATTATTATTAGATTATTATTAATGTTGATTATTATTATTGTTGTTATTGCTAAAATTATTATCATTATTATTATTATGGATATTTTAATTATCCTGATTATAATGTAAGTCATTATACATATAAATAATTTGGTAAAATTTGGGGCCTATTAATTATAGTTTTAATTTAATAATATTTTTAGTAAGTAATCGAGTATTTAACAAAAATATTTTCGACCATTGAAATATGGTCTTCTCTAAAATTCAGTTATTTTTATAGAAAGATGGCTTCGGTCCTAAAATTTATTTTTACAATAGTTATCTTAGTAATAATATGTTCCTCTAGATATACATGTATTGACAAAATTATAGTTTTGGTTTAAATAAGTTATTAATATTGTCAAGTATTATTTATTATATTGCATTTATAAAGTGTAGTATTTTTCATCTAATTTCAAAATTTATTTTTTAGAGTTTTCAATTATTTATCTAAATTGATTTTTAAGGGAATAATTATCCACAAATATTTTGATCAATAAGATATAGTTTTTTGTTATAAATAAGATATAAATATCTTCTAAAGTAAAACATATATCTAGTTTTAAAATGGTATAAATATTTTTCTTCTCAAATTCTTACTATCTACCTATCTTGATCCTGACTGATTATATTTCTATTTATCGTGAATTCGGACTCTTACTCATCGGCCATGACTATGGGACAAATCAGTACTTGTTGAATCACTGCACCACTCCAGGCAACACCACCAGGCAAGACACCTTGTCTTTACTGTTTAATTTCTTGCTCAATATCATGCATGCTTTTCCTCCGCCAGAGCTCACCACCTGGACGTCGTCGAGGAGCTCCTCCAACTCGACGAGGAGCTCACCACCGTGGACGTCATCGTCGACGACATCGACTGGGCGTCCTCGTCGACTTAGGGATAGGGTTAGGGTTTTGGGACTTGGCCTTTGTCGACCACGGAGAAGATCAGAGCTGAGGACCCTACCCTCGGTGTTGGGGAAGCCGACCTCGGCCGTGACGATGGGGTCTTTGAGATCCGTGGTTTGGGCTTTGGGAGATGTCAAAAGGTTTGAGCTCGTCGACGTCGAGAGGTGACCTCGAGCTACGGTAACCTCATCGATCTTGGCGGCGGTGACCTCGCCGTGGTTATGGCGGCGGAGATTTTAAGAATTGGGGGAGGATACTGAAAACATGGAGGACACAGAAAACGTGACACAGAATACATGACACAAATTATTTTCTAAAATTTTATTACCAAACAGAATTCTAATTTTTTTCTTTCAGAAAACTATTTTCCAGAGAAAAGTAACCAAACGCAAAGTCCTAATTTTTATACTCCCAAAAGAACTTTATAGCTTACTTTCAGAAAACTATAGAAAGGCTATCCAACTGCAAACAAAGTCCGAGATAAATGCCTTACGTAAGTTTGGAATTGCTTATCATGGCTGATAATGTTTATTTTTATTTATTTTTCTAGAAAAGCTCTCGCAAAAAGCTGTTCTGCAACATCAGGTTATCAAAAATAATTCAATTTTGAGGCAGCTTTTAAAAACTGGTGGAAAGCTGCTTTTTCAAAAGGCTTTTTCTAAGGGCAATACACAAATTACTATGGGCTATCACTTACTAGGGGACAGCCCAGGTTTGAGGAACTTTTACTGGGGACGTCCCAAAAATTACTTGGGGCTATCCCCCCCCCCCAAACCCTCTCTTTCACTTCATTTTCATAAAAAAATTCTCTCTCTCCAAAACCCTACTCTCCAAAACCCTACTCTTCAAAACTCTCTCTCCAAAACCCTACTCTCCAAAACCCTCTCTCCAAAACCCTACTTTTCATAGCTCATCAATGGCACGAAGGAAAAAAAACCCTCCTCACAAGCTAGGTATGTTTTCCCTATTTTTTGTATATTTTATTTTACAATTCAAAGAATTTTTTTAAATCTCTTAAATGTTATGATAAATTAAGTTAGAATAATTCAAAGTACATCTCGAATTCGACAATGCTCTATTTTTTCGTTTAAACCTAACCCTAGAACACGAAATGGCCTGCTCGTGGTCGTCATCCCTGAGGACTGCCGAAGAACGGGCAGTCCTACTGCCAAAATGGACTGCCAAGTTCCAGGCAGTCCTATTATAAAATAGGACTGCAGGAAGGCTGGCAGTCCTGTTATAAAACAGGACTGCCATCTCTCTGGCAGTCCTGAAAGAATGATGGACTGCCAGGATCATGCCAGTCCTTAAGGCTTGCTTGTCTATTTTAATTTACATCAATTATTTTATGACTCTAACCCTATAATATTAACCCTATGTTGTCCTGCAGTCCTGTGGCCGCTCCCAAAAGAAAGCGATCCCCCACCGCATCCTTGCGCAGGGAACGTACTGAGCGGCCTCGTCCTGTTGAGAGACCAATTCGAATTTTAGAACCGCAGCGACAACGGGAACAACCACACCCGATACTCGTTCGAAGCAACGAGCTACTCCTAGTCCTCCGTCTTCTTCCGATGATGAGGACGACGTACCTATCAGCCAAATTCTAGCACGAGGTGGTTCTGGTGCCTGTCCTTCTGAGGATCCTGTCCATACGCCGGGTACCGGTCCTTCTGAGGATCCTGTTCGTTCGCTCGATATCGATCCTTCTGAGGAGCCTGTCCGTCCGCCGGGTTGCTCAATGTTGTTGTCGTTCGACAACCACATTGCTTATGAAATATAGAAGAATCCGGTATGTACATTATGTTTGTAAGTTTCCGTTTATATATATATATATATATATATATATATATATATATATATATATATATATATATATATATATATATATTTTATATATATATATATATGTGTGTGTGTGTGTGTGTATTTCATAATCGTATTTTTATTATGTTGTCCGACATACAGGAGAGCTGTCGTATTCTTAGGGCCGTAAGCCACGGAAGGAAGTGCGTTGCCTGGTCTTTTAACCATTTACCCGAGGACGTCCAGAGCAAAATATTTCCTACCGGTTTACATAATTTGGCTAAATATGCCTACAAGACGCAGGACAGCGCTCTCATATCGACCTTTGTGGAGAGATGGCATTCGGAGACCAATACATTTTATCTTCCAGCCGAGGAGTTGACCATTATCCTGGACGACGTCTATCAGATACTGGAGTTGCCGGTAGAGGGGCGCGCCATGACAAATGAATATTTATGTACTGGGAAAGATCTCGAGTGGTACAATCGTATAGTTGATTTTGTAGAAGAAAACCTTGGGGTGGAGGCCACTACCTTTACAACCCTGCCGGGCTTCAAGAAGTCCTACGGAATTCCTCTGTCATGGTTGGTGGAGAATTTCAAAGGCCCGCATGAGGCGAATGATGAAACCGTTGAGAGGATGGCCCGGGCATACATGCTCTTTATACTTGGATCGGTCGCCATTCCAGACAAGTCGGAGACCTTTATACATGCTAGGTATCTTGCAAACCTATCTGTTATAGACGATGTAGGAGCTATATCCTGGGGCAGCGGTATACTTGCTAATCTTTACCGCAAGCTTGGTATAGCATCCCGTGTCGGAACCAAGACCATGGCGGGATGCCAGACTCTACTCCATGTAAGAAAATTTTTATCCTTTTAAACTAATATACTAGCTAGATTTTGTTGTTAATTTAATGACTATTCATTTACAAATTGTATAGGCATGGATATACGAGCACTTTCCGATGCTCAAGCGGGGTGAGCTGAACCCACGCTATCAGGAGCACCTTCCTAGAGTGTGTCAATAGAAGCCAACTCAGCTGGAAACTAAAAATTATGAAACGCTGGTTTCCATTCGTGATGCTCTGGATAATTTGGTGCCAGAAGAGGTTAGTAGATAGCGCGTAGATAGCGTAGACTATTTATTTGGTATGTTTATTTGTTGACCATTTTCTTTTAACTTTTGTCCTACAGATAGTTTGGCACCCATACCGGGATTTCCGGGAGTTAAATCACCATCTGCAACCAGTATCTCTATTTCATGGTATGATCACATGCTATGATATTACGGAGCCTTACATGCCTGATAGAGTACTTCGTCAGTTTGGCCTAGTACAAACTGTGTCGCAGCGCACATTAAGGTTATTGGAGCCTCCGTACGGGACCCAACCTTTGAACTACAAGCCGCCCTATTTCGACTGGATGACCGACTGCTACTCCGAGTGGCAACGACATTTGCTTTGGGAAGAACTTCGACAACCGGTGGAGGAGATGCACGACTGCAGCGACGAGTACATGCCATACTACTTGGCAGTCGGACATCCTAAGTTGTCGAACCCTAGCAATTCAGGGCCCGTTGCCGTTGGAGCTCTAGGACATTTGCCTTCAAAAAATGTCTTGTATGCTTCATTGGTCAAGATGGTAAGTTTATAAATTATAGTTTGTAAATATTTTCAAATTTACCTCTCTTAATTGACGTTTTGTCATTACAGGCTATTCGGGTGAAGGCTTTGGCGAAATCCCTCCGATCAGGCTGCTAGAACGATGAATGTGTCAATATCGCGAACCAGTTGGAGCACATCGACGACACTGTCGAATTTCCTTTCATGCAAAATCGAGAGGCGCGTACGAAGGCCCGGCATGATCACTAGATTATGTTTTGTATTATGATGGATGTTTAACTTGGATACATGGATGTTTTGTATTATGATGTGTTTTGTATTACGATGGATGTTTTGTGATGTTTAAATTGTATTTAACTTGGATACATTGGCAATATGTTTAACTTGTTGAAATTGTATTTTGTGATATTTAAATTGTGTTGTTTACTTGTTGGCAATATGTGAAAAAACTTATTTAAATTATATTTTGTGATGTTTAAATTGTGTTGTTTACTTGTTGGCAATATTATGATGAATCAGGACTGCCCGTGGTCTGGCAGTCCTGATCGAAACTCACTGTGTGTGATCCAAACTCACATACTGTGTGTGAGTTTTGATCAGGACTACCAGACCACTGGCAGTCCTAATGTGAATAAGGACTGCCAGTCCTGATCGAAACTCATTGTGTGTGAGTTTTAAACATGACCTAATTTGAATCAGGACTGCCAGTGGTCTGGCAGTCCTGATCCAAACTCACACACAGTAAGTTTTGATCAGGACTGCCAGTGGTTTGGCAGTCCTGATCGAAACTCTCTGGCAGTCCCGATCAAAACTCACACACAGTGCCAATCGATCAGGACTGCCAGACCACTGGCAGTCCTGATTCACATTAGGACTGCCAGTGGCCTGGCAGTCCTGATCAAAACTCACTGTGTGTGAGTTTTGATACATATTGCACACAAATAGGGACATATTGTACAAATAATGCACACAAGTAGATATTTTTTCACACGTATAGCAGACAGGAAAAAGTAAAAAACAAAAAACATATATTTGACTTCTGATTTCAAAATGATATACTTTAATGTTTACAAAATGGGTCATCCATATACAAAATGTGAAAACTTCATTTCAGTCGTAGACGTATCAGTCGATTTCGACGTCGTAGTGGCCAACCGGTAAGTCTCTTGGCTCCTCCATCTTCAAAAGTTTCCTACAATGATTGATTTGATGATCAAAAGGTTCGGTCCAGGACTTCGCTTCTCCCGGTGCTAGTTTGTACCAAACTGTTGTAGGTGAAGGAATCGAAGAATGACCGATCATCCTTAGCATGACAAAGTGATCTTTGATTTGACCTTACATAGATTAGTTTGTCTGTGCTCCGTCGGAGGAGCGCACATCGGAAAAAAAGTATTGCAAATTCCCGCCGAATAAAGTACAACAGGGATCCGGTACCGATTAGCAAATAAATACAAGGCAGACGGGACGGACATGTAGTGGTCTGGCCTGGTAACACTGTCAGTGCAAGGAATACTTATCAACAAACTTGCAACTATTTCTTCGCTTAGGATACGGGAGTATAATGGAAGACGACTTTCTAATTTCTCGTACAGCTCCTGCCTCACTTGCCTCCATCCGTCTTTGTCAAAATAACCAAGATGTATTGCAAGCACATGAAATCCGCAATGGCCATCTCCCGGGACATCAATAATAGACCAGATGTAACTGCGAATCTCAGGATGAAAATGGTGGATATACAAACCCAACGTTTGTCTATCCACAGTATCTTCGTTTATAATATCCGTTTTCTCCTTTTTCCGACGAATGATAAGCTTGCTCTTCCGTGCAGGCCGAGCTTGCTTTAAGCTTCGTTCAATATGCTCAAAGGATGATGGATCTCTCTTAGTTGACTCAAGCCTTCTCTTCTGTGAACTACTCATTCTTGTTTGAGACCTGCCCTTAGGATTGGAAACAACGGACGGCTCATGCATTCTAGTAGTCACCGGACATACAATTTCTTGGATTTTAACCTCAATGCACTCCCGCTCTGCTCCTACTGAGGCACACCACCGTGCATGGATAAGTTTCACTTGTGGCAAAGAGAAGAAATCATCGTCTGTCTTTACCACGGGCATTATAGACAACTGCCTCCAACGTTCATCGACAGCAACTACTGGAATAGGAATGGACTGACGACGATATTCATTAATCTTATGGGCACAAGGGAGGCCCAGTGTATGTCAATGTACACACCCGCAAACCTGAGGATCAAAGCCGACAAACTTTGACCTATCAATCTCTTCAAATATTAATGCCAATGCCTTGTGAGAAAGGACACGCATTAAAGAATCCAAGAGGGCTTCCTTTCTATGCTCATGCTTGACAATATTTAAGCTCATCTCAAATGATGCCTTGATTTCGTTCACCGTCCGATCTATTGATAGATGCATCGCTTGCCAAATCGAAACAAAGTTGCCTTGGGATGACTTTAAATGCCTCTTTAATACTGTGTGTGCTCCTTCGATGCGGTTGGTAGTTGTCGTACCGTAATGCTTCACCATATTTGTCCATGCTAAGACGAATTGTTCTTTGTGCGGTTCAAGCCATATCTCTTTGATGTAAGAAATGCATACCGGCTCCCTTCCCTCCCACTTCTCCTTGAACAAGTGCCATGCGGCGTCGTAACTGTCTATCGTACTGGCTCGCCATACACAATTCCAGTCATGGTTGAATTCGTCAAAAACTTGCATGTCAAGTTTACCATCCACTTTCCCGAACTTCAACTTACATTGGGATTGTATATTACAATTTACATGAAAAGTGCATAGCAATGTATCTGCTTGAGGAAATACAATCCGAATAGCATTCATTATAGCATACTCTCTGTCGGTAACAAAAACAGAGGGCTCTCTATGACCGGTGTAAAGTATCTTCAGTTTCTCCAACGCCCATGTGTAGTCTTCAAGTTTCCCACTCTTCATGAAGCAAAAAGCAACTGGAAATATTTTCCATGTAGAGGTGAAGCCGACAACATGAAAGAGAGGCATCTTGAACTTATTGGTCTTGTACGTGCAATCAAGAACTAACACGTCGGCGAAAGACCGAGCCAAATGTGTGCAATCGGGATGAGCCCAAAAGATTGAAATGACTTCATTGCTCTGGGGATGTCTTCTATGGTGCTCAACATAATGATTATCTCCAAGCAACTTCAGTACTTCTTGCATCGCCATTCTCAATTTCGACCGAATGGCGTTAGAAGAAGATAGGGCGTTGTATATTGACTTCATTGTAGACTTGTTCTTCTCATCTTCATGTCGTATGACGGAATATATTTGTCTCGATGCAACTCCAGAAGTGGACAAGTCTTTGACTATCTTCTTCTCCGTAGTGTTCAACCGTCCGACAAACGGATGACCCAATAGTGTTTCGGCAATCTCGTGGTTGTGGATTCCATTTTTGACTTCGACTGTCCACTTCGCTTCTTCATCCTTTCTAATATAGATTTTGAATGGACAACCACATTTTCTCGTTCCAACATTTCTTTTTGAAACTTTACTTTGGATATCTTTATCTTTCTTATGGCTTCTGAACACACCATCTCGTTCACATGAAACCACCGTAGTTTGTTGTCCCGGATGGTTTCGGGCCGATCTAGATATCACAAGAACTATGTTGTTTGCCCGTCCAACTTCTCGGCACCAATTTAGCGTACCTTCGTTTGATTCAAAACACATATCGGTCCGGAATAAATGGCCTACATCGACGCCAATTAGAGCAGCTAGCTCGATACCGGAAGATGATAAGTCCTACAATATAACTTAAAGTTAATAAAAGTAAATAACACAACACCAAAAATGTGCAAAACTGCTGCCAATATGTAGGACTGCAGAGGAAAATACAGTCCTTGCAATACTCAGGACTGCCACAACTCTGGCAGTCCTTGCAATAATCAGGCCTGCCACCACTCTGGCAGTCCTTGCAATAATCAGGACTGCCACCATTCTGGTAGTCCTTCTGGTCTAAAGGACTGCAGATGTTTGGACAGTCCTTTATTTAGAGGTGGACTGCCAGTGTAGTGACAGTCCTGTCTGTCACAACCCCGAATTTCACCCGACGTAAATGTAAAAATTTACTTACCAAGAGTGCATCCGAAGCAAAAATGTGTTCTTCGGACATATCGGGACGAGAGTCTACTACATTCGATGATCCGGGTTCTTCCATGTTCATTTTTTCTAAATTAAACACATATAAATCATAATTTATATGCGAAATTATTGTTGGAAAGTCTACAAATATATATATTAATTAGATGACATACCCATTAACGGAAGAAGTCGATGACACTATAACAAAAATTTGCACCCTAAATCTTCACAATGTCTTGGTTGGGAGATAATTTGGGTTAGGGTTTACAATTTTATGACCTAGAAATTTTTAGGAGAAGAAAAGAGTAGAGGAGAAGAAAAGAGTAGAGGGAGAGAAGAAGAGTTGGGAAATAAAATTGAGTTGATATTTATATCAATTCTTGGGCTAGCCCCAAGTAAAAAAATTTGATGGCAAACTTGTAATTTTTTTGAAAATTTTTGGGATAGCCCCTAGTAATTTGTGTGGTGTCCTTAGAAAAAGCCTTTCAAAATAGCAGCTTCTGCTTAGAGCATCTCCAACCCTATTGTGACTTTGGAAAAAAGTTAATGCCACATAGGAATGACAAAATTTTATTCAAAAGTTCTTCTCCAATGCAATTGTCAAGTCAATTGTGAAGCTTATGTGGCAAAAATTAAAGAAGACATTGTGAAGTTGATTGTCTTGTTCTAGACAATGCACTTGACAATGTCTTCTCTTCCATGTCATCAATTATGAATAAAAAATATTAGAAAAAAGAAAGAATATGAGTAGTTGTCTTAAAAGTTACCTTGGAAGTTGGAAAAAATATTTTTTATTGTCTTCTCAATACTTTTGTATTGGAGAGAGTTTTTCTATCTCATTGTCTTTTGAGATATAATTTTGCCACATAAACAAGACATTGTGTTGTGGCTCATGCATGCTAACAGCCACCTAAGAGCATCTCCAACCCTATTGTCTTGTTAAGTGTTGTGAGTCTTAGGTGGCTACTACGTGGCATGAGCCACAAGACAATGTCTTGTTTATGTGGCAAAATTATATCTCAAAAGACAATGAGATAGAAAAACTCTCTCCAATGCAAAAGTATTGAGAAGACAATAAAAAGTATATTTTCCAACTTCCAAGACAACTTTTAAGACAACTACTCATCTTCTTTCTTTTTTCTAATATTTTTTTATTCATAATTGATGATATAGAAGAGAAGACATTGTCAAGTGCATTGTCTAGAACAAGACAATCAACTTCACAATGTCTTCTTTAATTTTTGCCACATAAGCTTCACAATTGACTTGACAATTGCATTGGAGAAGAACTTTTGAATAAAATTTTGTCATTCCTATGTGGCATTAACTTTTTTCCAAAGTCACAATAGGGTTGGAGATGCTCTAAGGGCCTGTTTGGTTTGCAGCAACTGCCCCGAGAGTGGGAGTTTCTGCGGTAACTTGTTGGGACTTGCAGTGGTTTCAGCGTTTGGTTCACGCGGTAACTGGAAGACGCAAGTGTCTAATCTCTGCAACAGTAGTTGCTGTTTCCAACTTTTTTGATGCAATCGAGTTGCATCAAAAAAGGGCCGGAAGTGGGATGAAAGTGAACTGTTGCTGCGCGACCGTCGTCGAAAGTCCGACGAGCCACCGCCTCGAAATCCCGACGAGGCACCGCCTCGAAATCTGGAGAAGTGAGGCGAGGTGGAGGAGGTGGTGGGGACAAGGAGGAGGGAGGCGCCTGGAGCCCGTCGTCGAAATTCCGACGAGCCACCGCCTCGAAATCCCGACGAGGCACCGCCTCGAAATCTGGACGAAGTGAGGCGAGGTGGAGGAGGTGGTGGGGACAAGGAGGAGGGAGGAGGCTGGTCCGGTGAGGGAGGGAGGGAGGGAGGAGGAGGAGGAGGAGGCACCGCCTCGAGCTCGACGGACTTCGACTTGAACCACAGTGGAGGAGGAGGAGGCGATTGAGGCAGTGGAGGAAGGGAGGAGGAGGAGGAGGAGGAGGCACCGCCTCGAGCTCGACGGACTTTGACTTGGTGATAGACTGAGGGGATGGAGACGACGAGGAGGAGGAGGAGGCGATTGAGGCAGTGGAGGGAGGAGGGGGAGTAGGCGATTGAGGCAGCTACCAGCAGCTTCTTTTTGGGGAAAGGAAAAATATATAGAGAGAAAATAGAGGATATTTAATTTGAGGCGGTGGAGAGAGCTACCAGCAGTTTTTTTTTTTAATTATGATAAATAATTTAATTATTGGGGGGTAACCATACCTAGGTTTACCATATCTCCAAAAAAACTTCCACTTTCTACTTACATAACTATCCAAACACCAAACCAATTTTTTTCTCACTTGCAGCAAACAAAAAATATTCTATCCAAACATATTTTGGAAAGTGCCACTTGCTGCAAGTCCACGGAAATTCAACTTGCTGCAAGTGCCACTTTCACACTTTCAAAGAGTTACATCTATCCAAACAGCCCCTAAGACTCGCAACACTTAACAAGACAATAGGGTTGGAGATGCTCTTAGCAATCCAAAATCAGGGCTTCATACTAACAAGCCTTGCGAAGCACCCCCAACGTTGAAAATAAATCCCTCGAGCAATACTAGTTTTTGTTTTGGGCCGTCGGAATTCTTCCGCGATTTCCAAGTCCTCTCCACGCTCAGGTTTTTCTAGATCCCTAATTCTTCAATATTGTCAATTCGAATGCGAAAATTCAAATTATTCCATGCTCAATTCGTAATCCATCGAAGAAACGAAACCCTAGATTCCCAATTTTACAGTGAGAGGAATTTACGAGATGCCTTTGATTTTAGTGAGATTTCGGAAAAAAAGGAAGATTTTTTCTGAGGTTTAGATGATCTATGTTCGGATGAATTACGTCTTTAATACTTTTTCTATCTTTATTGATTTTTTTGGTGAAAATAGCTCGTGCCTGTATATATTAATGGATTAAATTGGTAAGTAATGATGAAATTGAGAAACAAATGATGAGTTTGAGCCGAATTTGTTGGCATTGGTGGCTATGGTTGTTAATTTAGGAGTATAGAATTAGGTAGATGCTCATCAAGCACATTTATGCATGTTTCTTAGTGGCACTGTACGTGAGTATGCCGATAAAGGTCGGCCTGCCGATAAAGCCCGATGCTTTCCTGGTACAGGCTTATTTTTTCAGGATTTTGTCCAAACTATTGGAAAATAATTGTATCGAGCCTAGAAAAAAATACGTTTAATGTAGCACTACTGTGTTTAGACTGTCCTCACAATATCTTTTTGTTAACTTATATGTGCGTGATGTTGTTAGAATGTGGAACTTGGATATTCCATCGAATTATAGATGAGTCAACCATTAATATTCCTGTTGTTCCGACTTTCTGGAGTAGTGTAGGTGATTTGATACTTGTGATGAATACAAATTTTAGCAAATGTCACCTATGTTTTATTTATTACGAGGCTTTATGCAACACATGATTTTTTTATTTAGGGCCATCATGAGCTAAGAAGCACAGGCACTCCAAAATTCATGCCTTGTCCATGTCATGTTGTGTCGGACAAACGTATCTGACACGCCACAAACACTCCGAGTTACAATAGGATACAACAAAATAGGTGTCGAAACCATGTCACCGTGTTTGAAATGTGTCGTGTTGAACCCGTGCCCGTGCAACATAGATCACGAGTAAGCATGTTGGTCTCTTATTTAGTTAGCATACGCTACGATCGTTGTGTGATGTGCTGTCATTTTTTTAATTTTAAATTTGTTGTCGTTATACATGTCACTTTCAAGTTACCATCTTTATGATGGGCTTGTAGTTGATGTTCTTTTGTCTTCTTTCCAGTAATAGAAAAGTGATGGCGGGAAGAGGCCGCATGCCTCGCCAATCTTTCGATGATGGAAGGCGTGATTATCCTGAAGGGCCATTTGTACGTGGTCACGCCCCTCGCCCATCTCATCCTGCACTGTACGAGGAAGAACTTGAAGTGCAACATCATGAAATCCGAAGGCTTTTGGCGGATAATCGTAGGCTTGCTGAGGACCGCATGGCTTTTCAGCAGGAGCTGGTTGCTGCTAAGGAGGAATTACATCGTATGCGTTTGGTTATTGGAGATATCCGTGCGGAGAAAGAAGCCCACACGAGGGAATTGATCGAGAATGGCTTGAAGTTAGAAGCTGATCTGAGAGCTACTGAGCCTTTAAGAAAGGATGTAATAGAACTTCGTGCAGAAGTTCAGAAGCTGAATGCCATGAGGCAAGATCTCGCTGGTCAGGTTCAGAACCTCACTAAGGACCTGACAAGGGCACAATCTGATAACCAACAGATCCCTGTTCTAAGGACGGAAATTGATGGTTTAAGGCAGGAGCTTATGCGTGCAAGGTATACCTATACGAAGTAGTTTGCATCTTACATATCACATCTCATCAAAATTACATGTCATTTTCAACCTTGCATGTGAGTGGGTAGGATACCATGTGAATACTTCAATCTTATTTTATTACGTCATCCTTTGGTAGGACTGCTTTTGAGTATGAGAAGAAGGGAAATGTTGAGTTGATGGAGCAAAGGCAGGCAATGGAGAAAAACTTGGTATCTATGGCACGTGAAGTTGAAAAATTGCGAGCTGGAGGAAACACTGATGGGAGACCCTGGGCTGTGGGTAAGTAGCCATCCGTTCTTACTTAACTGACACTGGAAAACGTAATTTACTTCAGTTTCTGTTATTCAGAATTAACCATGATATGTCATTTGCCCTATAAGTGGACTTCCATGCTGTTTATTTATATTTTAATTTGGTTGCTTGTTTTTTCCCAGGAAGGAAAATAAAACGTTACTCATAATGGCTTCTTAAGATCTCTTGATGGTTAAAACTGATTATATATATTTTTGGTATTTCTTTGTTTTTGTGATTTTTTTTTTCTGCCATGTGTGATAATATGTTTTTCTATTGTTATGTATGGGTATATAATATACCTATAAAATGAAGTGAAGTGGTGTTTCTCTCCAAAACATAAAAGGATAAAGAAGGGTCACGATTAAAAGATAGGAGGTATATCAAATGGCTACGGATATGACACATGTATATGCCAATAAAAACCTTAAAACTAATAAAGATATTATTAAATGATATAAATGAGAAGCAATTTCAAAAACCAAAATTTCAAGGAGTGCCGTAGGCACGGGGATAACTAGTATGTATATATATTATCTGCAATCACACATACGTGTGTCGTGTGTGGTTTCATGCATATAGTTCATTGATTTTTCATATGTATTGTCAGGGCAGTCGTTTTTTGGCCTATCTGCCACTTATTCCAGTTTTGATCTTTCTTTGCGGCTGATTTTTTATTTCAAGGTGGATCGTATGGAATGAATCTTGGGAGCCCTGATGCAGCCTACCCTTCTTCATATGGTGATGGATATGGCCTTCATCCGGTATGCTTTGATTATGTTTTGTTTAGTAGTGATTGTTTCTTTATTTTCTTAGACATGTTTTCTTAAACTTGCTCGAGAGTATATTACTCATATCCATTATTTTTGTTTATTAATTTCAGGGTGCTTCTGACAAAGCACCTTCATATGGTGCGGGCTCTGGATCATGGGGAGCATCTGAGAAGTTCCGCCTTGGGCGTCGTTGAGATTTTCCAAATGAGTCTCTTGAGACTAGGAAGTGTGCCCTTCATTTGCTTTACTTTCTGTCATCGAAATGAAAGGGTTAGATGAACTTAGCTTAATAGTTCGTGCATGCTTCACCAACATTCTCTTGACATATTGCTGTCGTTATTTGACAAACCCAGTATTTTATGTAGCTTGTATTCTAAATTTGCTTATATGTTTTTATATAAGAATTATGAGACAGTTATGCTTGAGATGGTCTGGCTTTTAATTTTCCTTCCCTTTGTATCTTGAATTTAATCATGATTTTTATGTGGAGTGAATTGGATGACAAGTGGAACCAAGCTCCCGAAGGGATGTTTATTTAGCAATTCATATTTGGTTCAGGAAGTGATATCCATAACCAGTTTTTAGATTAACTGTAGTCTACTTGACTAATATTAAAAAATACATCAACATCTGAGATGCTAGATCAAAAAGGATATGCTAGATCAAAGCGTTTGAAAGTTATCAATTGCACTAGAGGATCCCCAGTTGCCAAGAGGGAAACTTGGTATACTTGTATGGTACTGTCACCCTGTTTGCTTTGGTGCTCGGTTATTCTCTGATAAGAACATTTTGAACACATAAGCCTTTAGTAGGTTGAGGTTGTAGATATAATCATATAGAACTTTTGCCTTAGGAGACAACTTTTCCTTGGAACAGTTTATGATTTCTAACGTCTTTGAGGTAACCAGGAAACATCTATGGAGTTACCAAAATCTTTATGGCTGAGCATTTATATTTCTCCCCAACTTATTTTTCTATCATTATGTGTTGCATGAAAGGAACATCTATACCTCAATATGGGTCTCAAAGCAACAGGACCAGCCTGTACTCACTGTTTGCAACTTGTAAGATGATTGTCGAAAATCATCAGCCTCGACTTGGTTATAACTTTTAAGCGCATATTGTTAGCATCTACTTGGGTTACTTTGTGTAGTTGAGCTGCATAGTGCTAAAACTTCCAGATAGAGTATTTATTATCCCTTAACCCAAGTATCCAAAGCATTATGATTCTACCTGCATTAATGTAATTCCTATTTACATGGAGCCCTGATTTCTTTGTCATACTTCTGACAGTTTTATCTGATGGCTTGAGATTTTGTCAAAAGAGTTCAGTGATGGATTTTTTTTATATATTGGGTGAATAGGAGTGAGCTATCTTGGATGTGTCTATGATGGGTTGTTTTGTATCAGAGGTAACCAGAAGGCCTGTATTCACTGTTTGCAGATATTATAGATGACTGTCCTAATTCCGTCAGAGTGGACATGGTTCAAGATCATATTGTTAGCATATACTTGGGTCACTTTGTATAGTCGGCTTAGATAATATTTTGTTACTTAGCATATACTTGGGTCACTTTGTGTAGTTGGCTTAGGTAGTATATTGTTAGCATCTACTTGGGATACGGGTAGTTGGCTTAGATAGTGCAGAAACTTCTAGATGTAGAGTTTGATATCCGCTAAACTGTGTATCTTATGCATTATGCTTTTGGGACTACATAAATGTGGATTTTATTTACATGGATCCTGATTGCTGTGTCCTACTTACGGTTTTATTTGATGGCGTGACATCTGCAAAATAATCTGGTCTAATGGATTTCTTTATATTTTGGACAATGGGTGTTAGCTTTAGCCTGGGTGTCTACTATGGTTCTTTGAGATTATTATGTTGGCCAGATATTAATTTTGGAGTTGACTATAATGCTTGGTCAAATATACCTATTTGTTGTATTTTGCGAGAAGATTGTGTCTTTCTTGCAGTAAAATGGTTACATTGTATTTCATGATGTTTAAGCTTCATGGAAAACATGAGATATCAGTGTTACTTAGTGATCAGTACGTTACTAGAAAATTGTGAGGAAGATGGCCTGAGATGATCACATGTTATGTTGCCTGCTGGGTGAAGTATGTTAAGAGTTGTGTTATCATATGATGGTAATGTCCATTTGGACAGTCATGGACTTGCTTGACTGTATGAGATGAGGGGAGACTGGTTGTTCATGTGGTTTCTTTCAAGTTTCAAACTTAGTTGATACTATAAAATGGTAAAGCCTATTCTCCCTAGTGGATTTTGTTGTCACCTAATGAATTAAGCTATCCATCAGTATTGGAGGAAATGAAGTTGGAAGATTCAATTATAAGAGCATGATTAAGTGTTTGGTCTCTACCATTCTGCTTACTACATGGGACTTGTGATCATAGCATGTGCCTTAGGTTAAAGAATGAGGGAGTGGTCAGCAAAGTTCTGGTGCTCATTTTGGTGCCCCGGAACATGTTATGCAGTATTCTCTGGCTTTACAATCTTTTTTATCTAATAGCTTTCTGTCTGATCTGTAGTTTGCCTCTTGACATGTAGCAGCCAACATCATGTAGCTACCTTTTTGAAATGTCGTCCATGGCTTGAGATTATCCTGGCACTTGAAGTTTGCAGGCTGCATGGAGCTGGATTGGCTTCTTATAGTCAGGTTTAAGAGGCAAGTTTTCTCCCACTTTATACTAAGATAAATTATCTTCCCAAGTGTGTATAGTGTTATGATGTGCGCTTTGGTATTTCTTTTACCCATGAAGTGTAGTTGTCCTCTTGTCATTATGAAACCGCAGAGAGTAATTTGATGATAACCCTTAACATACATATACAAACTTGTTAAGAGTTCTCATCTTGCCAACTCGAATGCCGAACATTGGTGAACTTCTTCCTGCAACTGATGAATGCATTGGTTGTCATACAAGTTCTGATCGATCTTATGAATAATACTTTGTTTAGGATGCAGGTGCGATTTATCCTATAGTACTTTGTGCAAATGATGCTTTCTTGTTGTTAAGCAAAGGTAGAGAGGTAGTAGGGACAATATGCTCCCTAGATGGTTAATAGGGTTTTATGTCCAAATTCATTTGGTGAATTTAGGGAAGGTATAGGTGGCAATATTCTGCCTAGATGGTTAAGGGGGCTTATCTTCAAAATTTAGTTTGAGTGTGCGTGTGTAGTTCTGGTCGAGTTCTTCATGGTGCTACACTAAGAAAATAAGGTGGAATAGTGTTTTTTAAAACGGTGACACCAACTGATCATTGTTTTGGCATAATGTTTAATTGTTCTATTTAGCAGCTAGTTGCTTCATAGGTTTGACTTATACTTACCATTTTTTTCTCTTTTCTGAAAGACACGAGAGATGGCATGTGAACCCGTTATTTGATTTATATAATTATCAAAAAGAGAATAGGCGGATAAGTATAACCCAAACTTGTGAAGCAACTTGTTGCTAAACAGAGTAGCGAGACATGGTGTAAGAAAATGAACAATTGTTGTCACCCTTTTTGCCAAAGAAGTTAGTCCATCCAAATGACGTGTGACAATAATAGCATTGGGAGCATATGAGGTTCAAAACAACTGGGGAAGGCTTTGTGTTTTTTTTTTTTTAAATTCCAAGTACATCTAAGATAATACTTCTTGGTCTGGAGTCTGCTGACTATGCTACGTGTCTCGTCCTTATCATTTTGAACTCCAATTATGCAAGAACTTATTGGCATTCTTTATAGAAATATATGTTGGAAATAAGCAGACAGGCATTGGTGATGAATTTCTTTCATCAAGTAAGTGCAGATTTAGCCCTTCCAAACATAAGCAAGGAAACATGGGACAATAATAAGATCTATTCTAGTCAAATAAATAAATTCTTTTGGGGTGGCTTGGAAGATAAAGCTTAGTGCAATTGTAGAATTCTTTTCAGGACTCTTACTGGTGTTCAGGTAGTTGACTGAGACAACTTCCCCTTTTTGTCTACCATATAAAGTTTAAGTTATGATATTATGGGTATATAAAGGAGCTTTGCCTTGCCCTTGAAAACTTAGGAGCAGTTGACTTGTCCACTTTTTAAGGTTATGGATCCTATGTCTTCTGTCCCATCTTGTTTAGACTTTAGATATCCCCTTGCCTTAAGAACTAGGGTGAATCAACTGATCTAGTTTGCTTTATCATGGTCCAGATATTCCATGGAGTTAGTTACACCTTGGATTCCAAGTACAAATGCACATATCTAGGTTTATTTTAGATAAATCCGACAGGAACTAGTCCTTGATGTATTTTAATGTTTTATAGATCTTTTGATATTTATGTTTACATAATACATAGAGATGGTGGAACTTAAAATAAGAGAAGTAAATTTGCTTCAAGGATGGATAAGATGGTAAAGGAAGGAAGATGGGAGTGCAGAAAAAAATATGTTCAATTGTATTAAAGACATTGGGGGTGGACATCTAAAGAAAATGTGGTGGGCCTGGTGGCAAACGTGGAAGTCCAAAATGTAGTTGAAGCAACAAGAGAACATAAAGCGTTTAAAATGGAGGCGGACTACAAAATTTGAAAGATATAAGATGTCATAGAAGGATGCTAAAGAAATAGTTAATGAAGCTAATCTAAGGCTTATGATGATTCCTATAGGAAGAGAGAGAGAGAGAGAGAGAGAGAGAGAGAGAGAGAGAGAGAGAGAACATTTATTTTTAAGAAGTGGAGGATTTATTTAACCACATATATTAGAAAAAGAAAACCAATATCAGAGTGGAGGATTTACTTTTACAAGTTATTTTCCCAATCTACTAGGGAATGTTGCTATTGTCTGAAAATTAGGACTCCCAAAGTTACATATCATTTAAAGAAAAAAAAAAAAAGGGAAAGTTGTAGCATCCAGTAATATCCCTATTGAGGTTTAGAATTGTATGGGAGACGAAGGATTGATGTGACTAAGCTATTCAACGATTTGTAAATACTAGAGAATACCAGATAAATGGACCACTAGCATTTTGGTATATATTCACAAAAATAAGATTGTCCTAACTATAGGGGATCGGACTTGCGGGTTATGTAATGGAACTTTGGCATAGAATAATTGAGCTAAGATAAAAAACACAGAAATTTCAAGAATCAATTTGGTTTTATACCGGGCAACTACTTGGATGCTACTTATTTAGAAGATTAATAACAAAATTCAGAGATAAGAAGAGAGACTTTCTTATTGTTTTTATTGACTTGAAAAGGCTGCCAATAGGGTTCTTGGAGATTATGTGGTGGATCTTGGAAAGAAACAAGTCCTGAGTAGCTATACAAGGTCATTAAGGATATCTATCATGGAGCTTTGACTATTGAGGGGACCATTGGAGGAGATACAACTCCATTTTCCATCCATTTTAAATCACAGTGGACTTGCATCATGTACCAACACTAAGTTTTATCTATTTGCATTTAGTAGGCACATTCAGGTTAAGGTTGTATGTTGTATTTTCTTGCCGATAGTATTGTGTTAGTTGGAGCCCATAGTTTCCAAGATCGACACGTGGTGATGAGTTTGGTCTAAAGGATTTAAAATTAACACAAAATCATAGTATATAAAATGTAGCCTTATCAAAAGGCCAAAAGAGATGAACGACTAATTATTCTTGAAGGCCAAGAGATACTAAAGTTTGACAGTCTTGCTATTTAGTATCAATCATTCGTCGTGTTGAAGATTGAGAAGGACATTCGTAGAATTAGAGTAGGATGGTTGAAGTGGCTGACCGCTTGTATAGTGCTTTGTGATTAGCATACCCTTGAAATTGAAAGGTAAATTATATAGGACAACAGTATGATCTGTATGTATATGACCAGCCATTCTTTTATGGGTTTCTTAATGGAGAAACATGTCCAAAAGATGTATGTAGTGGAAATTTGAACCGTGGAGATGGATGAGTGGCAAAACATGAAAATAAGATGATAAAATGGGTTACCGATGAAGAAACATGCTTATGCTGAAAAGATGATTGTTGTGGAAATATGAATACTGACATGGTGAGTGACAATACATAATAAATATATGCAAATACATTAAGTTGGAGGCGGTACCAATTGAGGATAAGATGGAAAATAGTGGTTTGAAGATTTGTGACTGAGATAACAAGGGTACTTGATAGAGCTGAGATGGATGAATGGAAATACATAAAAGTTAGGATAATAAATAAGAGTTTATGTGGGAATTTGGAGGCAGTGGTATCATTTGAGCATAAGAGGAGAAGAGATTGAATGAGATGGTTGAACTTTTGCAACTGAGATAACAAGGGGTACTTGATACACCTACACCGAAGGTAAGTAAGTTTAGGACATTTGCAACCGAGATAACTCGGGAAGATATTTATATGCTTGCTAGTTTCTAAGAGTAAAAGTTGTGCCTGTATTTCTGTTCCCATGATTTTAGTTAGAAACCCACAAAGCAAGAAGAAAGTACTATATTTCATTCATTTAATGTATTTGGAAACTAGATACGAAACTTGTAGTGGTATGCAATGATTACTTATTTGTTAGGTTTTAAATGTAAATGTCCTTTTTTTTTATTAATTTTGTACCATTATGTGGGTTATGCTCTCTAAATTAATCATTGTTCAACAATTGAGGATTTTTTTTTTTCATGTTGTATCACATACTCCATTTTTTTTGCAAGTGTTCTAACGTTCTGAACTTTTGTAGGAAATATGGTTTAGAAACAAACATATATCTTTACGTAATGCATTAAATATAAAACAGTTCTCTCTAATTGTGCTCATGTTTATACTAAACTTGGATCTTCTCAGTTAGAATATCTCATTTATGTTCATTTTTTGTTGTTGTTATAGCTTCAAATGTAATAGAATTGATCATACTCATCGAAAATGGTTATTTTGCTGACTATGCAACTGAGTACAACAGTTATACTTGTACTTCACGTCCTGTGAGAGTACGCTCATAATTATCTTAAGCGATCCCATCAGAATATATTCCTTGTGGACCAATTTCTTGTAAACTGCTGAGCTATATTATCCCCTGTGAATCTGATCCTGAAAACTCTCATCCGGTGTCAAGCTCCTGGTCAATGAAACCATGAACAGTGGGGGCATTGCCCTACACCTAGAAGGATAGTTAACGGGTCTAGATTGCATCATAATTTTCTTTAAAAGAATCAATTACTAAATGGTGGTCTAGTTGGTAAATCAATGGTAGTTTAACTTTTAGAGGTCTTGATTCTCTCTAGCCACATTTTGTCTATATAATACTTATTTTTTTTTAACTTTTTCTTTTATAAATTCATATAATGCCTTGTGAAATATTTTAGCCATCTTCTGTAAGTTTTGACAGCAACTTTGGATTGTGGTTTTGTGTTTGACCTGAATTGACAGCCAATTTATTCTGTAACTACGATAGCTTGATCATATATGCATTGACACGGTATTAATGCATGTCACTAAATCAACCTGCTCTTGAAGAGAAATCGATGTACTCTAGGTTCCTCCCTGACATTTGTATACATGATATAAAGCGAAATAGTCATGAAACACAATCCAGCAATTTTATGGACCTCTGCTACACCTTCATGAATCAGATGCTATATTTCATTCCCAGAACTCCAACCATAGCAAATGGGAGTTCTTGTACTAGTCGTAGTGAATGACTAGTTATCTATTCGACCACTTTCCTTCACAATTTTGCATCTCTTTCCATGAAGTTCTTGGAATTTATACTTCCTCTAAACGGTGGAGGGATGTAAATGGTTGGGACACCAACCCTAATTGGATTTTCCGTCTCTCTTCTAATATTTTGTTTTAAGCTTGGGGTTCATATTTTGGTGTAAGCTCGAGAGGAATCACTGCTCTGATTTTTCCATCGACTTCCTCTGCTTCAGAGATGAGGACTGAAGCAATGTGAGAGATGGGAACAGATGCAGTATCTTAAAGGCTTTATATCTGAAGGTTATAAGCATAATTCCTAAGGCCCCCAGTCAAAATTCCACCTGAGGACTTATCTGTCTTGTCTGGTTGGTATCTATCAAATCTTTCAAAATTTCCAACAGTCTCAAAATTCTGTTTGGGGCCATGAAATCAATTGCAACTGCTAAACAATGAATTCCTTGAACTTATAGAAGTTACAACAACAACTACTACAAAGTCTTTATCGCAAATTTATGGGGTCGGCTGTTTGAATCTTCTTCCATTCGTCTCTGTTATTCCCTCTGTAATGCTAAGAAAATCAATATCATTCTTTAACACTTCAATCCATGTTAGTTTATGCCTACCTCTAGTCTTAGCGGTTCCATTAACTACTATATTATCGCTCCTTGTGGGAGCATCTATTGATTTGTGTTGCACATGTCGAAACAATCTAAGTCGTTTTTCTCTCATCTTCTCTTCCATTGGCGCCACCTCTAACGTTCCACGAATACACTCATTTCTCATCCAGTCCTTTAATTGTATTGCGACTCATCTATATTAGCATTCTCATTTCAGCCACGCTAATTTTCTGGATTTGTTTTTTAATTGTCCAAGACTCTGATCTATAAAGCGTGACTGGTATTATAGCAGTCCTGTGGAATTTTTCTTTCAACTTCAAAGATATCTTGCGATCACAAAGTACTTCAGAAGCACTAATCCCTTTCAACCATTATGTTTTAATTCTATGCATCACATCCTTCTTAGTCTTTCCATCATGATGAATGTTTAAATCCTAAATACTGAAAGCTAACACTCCTAGGTATCTATTATCCATCTATATGGACTCCCCCCACATTTTGTGTTCGTTCTACTATAACCTAAAATTTTAAGATTCCAAAGTCTCTATCGACACTAAAATTTTAGCATCCAACCCTTCTCTATTCTTATCAAATAACACAATATCATTAGCATACATCATACACCAAGGAACCTCTTCTGGATATGCCTAGTAGTTTCATCCATAGCTATCGTAAAATGGTAAGAACTTAACGTTGATATTTGATGTAAACCAATGGTAATAAGAAACAGATTGCTATCTCCTCCAAAAGTTCGTACAGTCGTTGTAACTCTATCATACATATCCTTAATAGTATCAATAGAACTACTAGGAACTTGTTACTTCTTGAAAATCCACCATATTTTCTCTAGAAATTGCATTGTTCTAAATTTTGCTAGGCGGATTATTCACCAAAAATAGAATATTTAGGAAAAATTCGATTAGAAATTTTTTCCTATCATGCGTAGACTTGTTACTTCTTGAAAATCCACCATATTTTCTCTAGAAATCGCATTTTTCTAAATTTCGCTAGGCGGATTATTCACCAAAAATAGAATATTTAGGAAAAATTCGATTAGAAATTTTTTCCTATCATGCGTAGATTTGAGTTTCGAAATTAAATTCAATTATGGTAATCATTCATTGTTTGATCGAATGATTATTATTCATAATTGTATTTTTTTATGCATTACCATATTCCAGTACAATTTGGAAACAGAAACGTTTTTTAAGGCTTCGCAAAACAATCAATAACGAATTGATACAATTCGATTACTCAATAAGTACCCTAGCCCTAGAGTCCACTCCTTCCCCATGCTACAAGTAAATGCGGAGGGCCGCCTAACGCCTAAGCTATTGTTCTAAAATCTAAATCCAATCTTAAAACTCAAACAACATATCCGCAATACAACTAAAAGCATAAATTAAAAAAAAATCAAAAAATAAAAACAAAAATTGAATAGCCTCACAGGGCCGAACAGGCCCCCTAGACGCCGAACATGCCTGAATAGGACCAAACAGGCGCCTAGGATCACCGAACAAGGCTTTTCGGTGCGGCGGATGGCCGCCTAGGCCGATTTTTAGAACACTGAAAAATCATAAGCTTTTTCCAAGTAATAAAAATCATATGTAAATATCTATTTTTCTTTCTAAATCTTTCCATTAATCTTCTTTTTAAGTAAATGACTTCCATAGTAGATCTATTCGGTATCAAACCAAACCGTTTCTCTGAAACTCTAGTTTCTTTTCTTAAACTTTGCTCAGTTACTCTCACACACAATTTCATGGTACGACTCATAATCTTAATTTCTTGATAGTTATTACAACTTTGTATATCTCCCGTGTTTATATACATGGGTATTATAATACTGCTCTTATATTCATCCGACGATTTTTAGTCCTTAGTTTTTTTAAAATAAATTTGTAAGCTAATCATCCTTTCTTTCCTAAATATTTTCAAACCTCAATATAGGATTATCATCTGATCGTACTAGTTTTACTTTTTTTTATTTTCTTTAATCCGTCTTTAACTTCAGAGATTCTAATTTTACGACAATAACAATATGATTTACCATGAGCTAACTCTGAATCTAAACTAAGATTTTCTATGCTGCCTTCGTTAAATAGCTTGTGATAATAGCTTCCCCATCTCCTTAAATATTATTTTTTCTTACTAATACCTTTTGGTCCCCGCTCTTGATACACTTAATATTACGCATGTCTCTGTTTCTTTTTCTACTTTTATCAAGTATATAAATATTTTTTTTCTTCCTTAGTTTTTAACCTCTTATATAAATAATTATAGGATTTAGATTAGCTTCACTAACAGCTTTTTTGTTTTCCTTTTTTACTGTTTTAACTCGCTTAAAGTTCTTCTCACTTTTACACTCATGCGAATCGTTACAACTAATTATTTTTGCCTTAAAAACCTGTTGAACTTCCTTCTTACACCACTAACTTTCTTTCAAGGTCCAACTATTTCTTCCTGGTCCTCCTAGAATCTTTTTTATTACTTTCTTAATACAACTTGTCATTTGTACCACATAACATTAGAATTCTCTTTTATGTCCAATTTTTCTTCTTTTATCATCGTATCCTTAAAAAATATATTAAGTTCTCTACTTTCAAGTTCCACCATTTGGTTCTCCATCTTTTCTGAACCCTAGCATTTTCTTCCATTTTCTAATACTAATATCTAAGATCATCAACCTATGTTGAGTGGTTAACCTCTTTCCTGGTATAACTTTACACTCTTTACATGCTAGTCTATCAACCTTCCTAGTAAAAAAGTAACTTATCTAGTTAATATTGGGTCCACATACAATGAAATCCATTAGACCATTTTGACCATGAAATTAGTGCCAGATATTCCAAGATGTGATGCGTCCTTGCTACTACTGCAATTTGACTGTGTTTATGGTGATCATTTTGTGATCCCATTAGAGCACTCTAATTCTCTCAACAATGCCATTATGGAATTTGTTAACATGACTACGCAATAAGTATTGTTCTTACTTGGTTGGTTATTGAGTGCTTGTTGATACTATCTTTTTAAGGTTAAATATGTTGTAAATTTTGATACCTTTTTTTTTCTAATCATCAATGACTTTATCATTATCATCATGTTGATAAGCTAAGCTCTCTCACATTACATGTTGATAAGCTAAGCTGTCTCACATTAAAATTGACCAGTTTTGCTGTACGAGGAAGTTTAATTACCATTTTTTGTATTGTGACCAAAAGTTCTAGGAAAGTTGTGGACAATGTCTTAGCATAAAAGTTAGAATGCCGGTTATTATTATTAGCTAACCTTCTTCATCATTTTTAATGATAAAGATTCTTCATGGATACTTACATGAGAAGCGGACATGTGATCGATGTCGATAGGTTGCTGTTGATGATGTCGGTTCTCTTCCACTGCCCCTCTCTCCCCCGCACTAAACTACTTGTCTAGCACAACCAAATTCTTAGTTCCTTTTGCTTGACTGTTTGATGTTTAAATTCTTTGTTTCCGATAGGATTCGGAAACGAACCTTAGATAACCCGACCTGAATCCAACTTGTTTGACACCCCTACTGCCAATCGACTAGTAAGATAGGTCTAGTCGAGTTGCCTCCCAACCGACTCAAATTACATTTTATATTTTGCAAAGTTGTCTTGATAGTTTATATTTTCTAATTCGTAATCTAAATTATAGTTTACACTTGATCGAGTTAACTTTAGCATGTTGCCAAATCTAATTTTAAAAGTAGGAAACACTAATGTTTTTGGAAGTAATTGATTATAGATTAAATCAACTTTTAAGTGTAACTAGATAAGATTAAATGAAAATATTAAAAATTTAAATAATCGATAAGTATATATTTAAAAAAAATCAAATATATCTTACAATTCATAATTTGAATTGGATTTGGCTTTAGCCAAATATATTTGGTTTCCCACCATTTCATGGTCAAAATGCTCTAATGGATTTGCCATATAAAATTTACAATCACATTTTCAAGAGTGTTTTTCTTCTGTGCAAAGAAACCTGTGTTGGCAATATCTAACACTTTTTGGAAGCAAGTATTACTATAAGAACAGGAATTTCATGACACCTATTAGGTTTAGTATCTATTGCTTTTCTGTGGCGCACCAAGCTTATTGTGTAGTTGGCTCTTACCTTTTCCTGCAGTATTTCATGTTTTGATTAGTGTGACAGTTTTTGTTTCTTGGATCTTACGATTCTTGAATACTCGCTGCTTTAGAGATTTTCTGAGCAAAAATGCCATGCAACGAGGCTTTCTTATCCCGAACACACATCACAGTTCCTGTTTAGCATTCACCTGTAGGAGCATAGACTAAGTTGTCTTGCCCCTATGATATATGGGAACTCCTGATGTGTAGCATTACTTTTTTGTTAGTTTGCACGAGTTACTAACTATTATGGCATTGCTTTAATGTCTCAAAATTCCTTTCTTAATTGTTTAATAAACATTGTTATCTCATCTTTGATCTTTCGACTTATTGCCTTGCCCCTTCTTTTCTTCGCAGGGTTAAGGATATCCAAACAACTAGCGGATCATGCGAGCAGCCTTGTTATGTCCTTTTCCTATGGCAGGATGGGATACTTGGGCCTTGGACAATCAGGTAGCGGAACAGGGAAATCGAAAGAAAAGGAAAACAGTGATACAGCATTACATCAAAATGAGATAAATTGTGGTGGATTAGAGCATCATTAGTAGTTGGGACTCTCCAATGCAATTTGGAGCCCAAAATTTCAAAAAAAAGGTAAATGTAGAATGGGTTGGGTTTGTATGAGAATAGTAGGAAATGATAAAGTGAGCTCCGGTCCCAAAAATTGTGTGGTCAAAAATTAATGTAGGAAAAAAATAATATTAAGTTTAGAATCTAGAAAGTTGGGCTCCAAATTGAAACTTACTATTCTACAAAACGAGTTTCTACAATCTAGAATCTAGAAATTGGGAGGCCCAACCCTTAGCACCCATGGATGGGTTGGGACCGAAATTGTAGAAATTGGGACTATAAATGAGACTTATTATTCTACAAAATGAGCTCCTACATTCTAAATCTAGAATCTAGAAAATGGGATGGGCCTTACTAATGATGCTCTTATCACATTGTAGCGAGTATAGGATTCCTTCTACCAACCCAGTATACAGGATCATAACATGCCTTCCAGCTTTATAACCTCCAAGTGAGAAATCTCAGTTGAAAGTAATGCATGACGACGGCTGAGACCTTTCTTTATTGGCTGCTTTGACCAATGGGTAGTATCTGGAATAAATGCATAGGGTTTATATGGATGATGAATTAGGGTGAATGTACTGGTGGGGGTGTTGTCATCTGCGGACCAATGGGCAACCTAGGGCATGGTCCCATAGGATCTGTTAACGTTTGATCGACCGTTAGATTATCGTGGGGTTTTTTTGCTAATTATTGATGAGAGTTATGCAAGAAACAGTATTATAGCTAGAAGTGTCGACTTGCTGCAAGTGTTAAACTATGATGGAAGTGGAAGTATCGAATGGAAGGTAGAAGCTGTACTTAATAACTTCAAAGACAGTAATATGATGCGGGCTTATGTTTAGCTGGGATGCTTGCATGGTACTCGATGTTGGCCTCGAACAAGAAAGAGAAAAAAAATGCAGCATCATTTTGTGGTCAGCGGGCTTGATCAACAAGATGGATAATTGCTTGCAATTTCAAGCGGTTGGAAAAGATGTTCGACCGTGTAACTGAAGGCATGTATGCAAAACCGTTCATCACTTCCATCACCGCCATCACTTCAGTAAGTAGTATATATATGCGCAATAGATGTGAGCTATGGTTGATCGCCAGCCATGATTTGTTCTGTGGTGGTCTTGTGGAAATTTTGTTCTGTGACCGTCTAGTATTGCGAAGTGCGGATTCATGGGACGGCTAGTTTGTCGTTTTAGGTATATCGGACAAAGCATTACTGTGTATTTTTTGTGTGGCATGGTTTGCCATCTCAGTATCTGGTTTATGGACTAGTATTTTTTCGGTGTCTCATTTTCTTCCAGTGGACGGCTTCATAGATGAACTGTTGGGTACTGCTTGATATGGGATTGGGGTGTTAAAGAATTAGTTGATTCGTGATAGGGAGCAAGGTTCTGAGTGCTCAATAGCTCAGTTATTTGTGGGTTTCTGGAATTTGTTGCAAGCAATTGAAGAGCTGTAGTAGTGGGTTCCTGATATATAACTGCTTGTGATTGTTTCTATGAATAGCATCACTCAAAGCTACAGGACTTCAACTGAGACTACAAGAGCCTAAATCTATAAGAACTGCCATAACTTTGGTTGCAGGCAGTCATCACTAATTGTCTAGTTTGCTGCAGCGCCTGCGGGATTTGCTCGAACCTGCTGCTGCGCTTTGCCATCACCGTCGTAAGAGTTCGTCGATGAAGCTGTTGCTGCAGTGAAATATGGGTAAGCAAACCAACGGCCCGGGGGTTCATTGATGCAGCCGTTGTTGCAGAGAAATATGGGTAGTACATATAAACACACGGCTCTGATGGACGAGAAGCAGCAGGTTCTGTAGCTGGAGAGCTGCTCGCGGTCGCTTCTCTAGCGCTGCTCCCCCGCTCTTCTTCCCTGTCTCCGATGATGTGGTCGGAGATGACTTGCTGCCTCCTCGTAAGATACTGGATCCTCATTCTTACTGCCTCAAGCTTCGATCTTGCATCTCTGGCTACCTCTTCGGTACTAATATGGTGGCAGATTGAATTCTTGTCGCGCTTGTGCTTGTCGCGAGGAACCTGGCTGAAGCCATGGTACCTTTCGATGATGTCTTCGACTTCCTGCTTGTTGCTGGGCCAAACGTCGACCGCCCCGCTCGGTTCAAGCAGATGAGTAGGGCCTGGACGTCGCAGAGAATTGCAAACACCTCGACCTTCCTCGTCAGCCCTCTCTTCCTTCTCCGGTAGGTCTCGCTACGCCGGCGTACGTCTGCCATGAGCTCTTGCTGCAGTTCGCTACGGCCCGTACAGACTTAGAATTGGAGAGAGCGACGCTTGCTTCGATTCAGAAAGGGGATCTCTTTATATAGTGAATTTGGCTCAATCTTCTACTATATAATGAGGTTTCAAAACGGCTCAAAAGTGAGCCGTCCAAGCTGTATGTATATCGTGGCTCATTTTATTTAAAAAAAATAAAATCATTATGTATAAAAATGTTGAAGAAGTATAAATTTGTTAAATATATTTAATATGGAGAATCGAATTCAACCAAATAAGAAGAATACCTTCCACCTTAACTACATAAATTAGAAGATTAGAAGAGAGATTTAACTATAATTGGATAATATTCTTATTATACACGTGCATTTACTATTAGTTAAATATATGGCATCATAATAAGGACCCTTGTTAGCAATTCGGCAAACGGAAAAAATTTGGGACGACAAAAGTACGAGTATAAATCAACACAATATAAGTAAAATACGGTAAAAAGTGTCAAAAAATCGTCTAACGAAAATATTCGAATTAGATTTAATTCGTGTTTAGTACGTTTCATATGAACAAATTCGGCACTAAAAATTTGGCATATATATATGGTCCACCCACCTCTACTCCTTCATAAACAAATAAAGAAAAGAAAGTGAAAGTATGATGGAAAATCGAAAGGTTTTTCTTTGATTGTTGCAAGCAACATGTGCAAAAGATTCTTTGGTTTCTTTTTTTGGTTTCAGCTGTGAGATTTTTTCTTCTTTTCTTTTGATAATTGTGCAAGTCTTAATATTTAATAGCAGCAAGAGTCAAGAAAGTAAAAACTGTTGGGTTTCTCAGTCAAATTTTTTTGGTCGAATGTTTTAAAAATTCGTACGGTACGTGTTTAAAACTCCACAGGCTTAAAATTCGCATACAAGTCCGAATTTTTCAAACGTACGTAAGTATTATATGTTTATGTAAGATACGGAAAAATTTGCGTATAATACGCGTTTTATTCGGGTGATTGCTAACAAGGATAAGGACATATCTTAGTTAACTCTGTCCCAATTACATCAATCACCTATCTCATATCAGATTCCTATACTTTGAAACCTTTGAATCTTTATACATTTTTACCTTGGAATGGTCGAGGAAGTGACGTAAATCATCTAGCTCGGAAAGGACGTAATTTGCTATCTCATGACCATCTAGGTAGGAATGTAATATGATGGACCTTGATATGGAATTTTGAGATAGAGATGTGGTAAAAAGTGAGAATGAAATCAAGAGATTTATATTATCAATCTAGGAATGATCACACACAAAGAAATATTTGGATGTAGATAATAGATGCAATTCTTAGCTGACGAGGATACTCGAGGTCGACATAGTTAAGGATTTGGATAAATTTTGATTATTGATTCTTGAGACATTTACTTTAAGGCTATAATATTAAATTTAGGGACTTAGTAATGGAGAAGATATTTTAACTGTATTCGATGGCAATACGAAATTGAATAAGATATTGCAAGAAAATGGCTAAGAACGGAAAGAACACAAGGACTTTTGAGTTATAGAAAATAAAGAGAGTTTTGAGAAAATTTTAAATTTTAAGGAGAATAATATTTGAGGGTGTACGTTGAAGGAAATATGAAAGTTGATTTTAATGGAGAATAAGTTCAGTAAGGCCTAATAGTTTCAGATCGAATAACACGAGGAGAGTAATTTGAACAAGTTCAAAGATTTCATAAAACTTGATTTAGAGGTTTCGAATCTAATTTAAGGCAAGGTGGAAGAATTTGGATTTAAAGATGATTAAGTGGTTAGTACTGAGTGCTAATAAATGAAAGGGTATGCTCATGAGTAATGTTTTGGAAGGAATTGAGCCTATAATGATCATGACAAGGTCCAATGGTAGTCATATAAAGGTTGATTTTCATATTTGGGCTTATGAGATAAAGATATGATTGGCAAATGATGATTAGATAAGCTTGATGGTATTAGAGAGAGATGATAACTTTACTTCCTTATGAAACCTTCTCTTTGTTTTCCCTATCAAAAGGGAGGAAATTGACTTATTCCATATCCTTGAATGATCCTTTAAAATTTTCAATATCATTGAACCCTAACTCCATTGATCACGACCAATCGACTTTGGTCACATTTCCTTATCATATTAATATCCTGGGTCGTACTCAATTGAATTAAGTATAATTGTGATCTAGATCTCCATCCTTGGATGCTCGTGCTCAGACTTTGATGACCTTGTTCCCCATCTTGCCCAAACCTTGATTTACCCAGAGATTGATCAACTTAGATCGTGCCAAGACTAAATTTTCTTTTATATATATCGTAATTGGATTTCAACGCTATTGACAGTCGTGCTTTAAACTTTCGATTTTGATCATCTTTAGAATAGTAACCCTATATAGTTAACTCCAGTTGTTTTTTTATAATCACTAGTTTTCATATAGGATGATAGACTGCCTTACAGCCC
The DNA here is from genome assembly GCA_029216955.1 of Iris pallida. Lineage (NCBI taxonomy): Eukaryota > Viridiplantae > Streptophyta > Magnoliopsida > Asparagales > Iridaceae > Iris > Iris pallida. The sequence continues at coordinate 3,322,894 of JANAVB010020798.1, forward strand.
GATGATTTATTATTTTTCTTATCTTTTCCAGAATGGCACCCATGACCAGAGTCTGTCCCCAGTGCACAACTGCAGTTCCGGATGAGATCGAGATTGTACTTCTCCTTTCTATTGCTCAGGAGGTGTTAGCAGCCTCACCGGAGAGTTTTCCTCCATCTTCTATCCTTCAGGAGAGGGCTGCAGTTCAGTCGGAGACTGAGGGCCTCCCTTCGCCTTCGGGAGTGGCACCCCATGCCATTCATGATAGGGCTCAGATTTACAGACTTCTTCAGGATGTATGGGAGGTACAGAGACTTCAAGCTGAGCTTATGAGAGAGCAAAGTCTCAGTATCCAACTGTTGTGGGATTACATGCATTCGAGGGGAGAGCCTAGCCCCAAGAGGGTGAGGAAAAGTATATACCCAAAGCCTCAGGAGTACCCCAACTTCCAGCCTAGACCAGCCTATCCAGTTCAGATTCCTGTCCAGCAGAGGCCAGTTGAGGGAGTGCCTACCTGTGCCTTCTGTAAGAAGTCTTGGCACGTATGGAAGGACTGCAGGAAGAGACTAGGATTGTGCCTATTTTGTGGGTCAGCTACACACAAGATACGAGACTGTCCTACTACACCTGCCCTCAGTCAAGGCCTACCTCCAGGAGAGAGTTCCAGCTACCAGACCTAGTAGAGGTGAGTTCTTGACCTATACATCATCCTGTCTTGATGATTACTGTACCCTACCATATTGTTTGTATGTTTTGATATTTTAGGACTACTTTTGATCTAGTATGACTAATGGCTAGATGATGAGACCCGAGACTGATATTACCTGCCATAATCCTGTATGATATCTTTCCAATTGCATGATTTAGATAAGTTTTCTTAAGACCATGATTGTTAGGGATTTGATAATCTTAATTTCGAGGACGAAATTATTTTTAAGGAGGGTAGACTTTTAACCACCACCTTTTCGAAATGAGGGTAATTTTGAACTTTTATAATTTTTATCATTTAATAATAAATTTTAAATCATATTATGATTTTTAGTGATTTTCTGTATTTATTTTATATTATTTAGATGGGTGAATTGTGATTTTGGTTGTTGCTAGCTTAATCCTAGAGACTGCTTGACTTAGAGACTAACCATGACCAAGGAGACTCGACCATGTGACTAGATTGGCTAATTACATATTTTTAGGCTAAGGGTATTTTAGTAATTGTGTATTACTTTGAATTTTATTAATTTATTAATTAAATTGCTTGTTGTACGGTTTGATTGGTAGCTGAATTGGTGTTTTGGTAGTATAAGTGGTTTTGACTTAGCCAACCATGACTAGAAACCTAATGCCACAATTAGAATTAGTTTTCATCATTTAGAATTTAATTTAGAATTAATTAGTTATTTTTAAATGATTTAAATGAATTTTAAGTCATTTTCTAGTTAGCCTTTTAAAGCCTTTTTGACTTGGGCTTTATTAGCAACTTAGGGAGCCTAGGCCCATGTGAAAACCCTAACCCTAACACCCCTACCCCTGTTCGGCCATAGCAACCCCTTCCTCATTGTGTAGAGAAACACATTAGCCTCCAAGAGAAACCCTAGCCTCCACTCTCCAAAAATCCCAACTTTTTCATCCGGAGTAGAGCTGTCAAAATGGGCTAAGCCTGTTGGGCCGGCCCGTCCCGCCCGCCAAAAAGGTGGGTTGGGCCGAGCATTTAGGAGCCCGCCAAACAGGCGAACCTAGGTGGGCTAGACCGCTAGTAGCCCGCCATGCGGTAGACTTTTTAGAAATGTGGACTTGGATTAACCTAAGCTAGTATTACCTAGTCGATCTTACAATTTAAGTCCTAGACTCAATAAAGATAAAAATACAGAATAAATTGTAAAATGACTCAAACTGGATCCCATTGAAAGTAATCTTCAGATTTGATGATATATATGCTTGATGATGCAGTACGACGCTCGTCGATATTGATTTCATATTTCCTGAAATGATTAGCATCAGTTCGTATATTTTGTGTATTGAATTAAGTGCATGTCGATTATTAAAATCGGGTGTGACTATGGAATGGGCCAACAATCTCCCCCATTTTGATAATTGACAAACTTGAGTCTATACCAAAATATATCTTAAAAAATAGAACAAAATAAAATAAAATGTACCTGAACAAAACATAGTTGGTTTTGTTTTGGATTAGATTGTATGCTTTTGAAATTTGATTTTGGTATGTACTCTTTTCTCCCCCTTTGTCAATATAAAAATGACTTTGGCTTTCCCGTAATGTGTGAAGCCAACAACTAACAGCAAAACAGACAAAGTGAAGTTAAAGAGATACATAAAAAGAACATAAAGATAACTAGTACTGAAATAAAGTCCTGAAAAATATGCATAACAAGATGTCTCACTGAAAATGAAAAGATACAATCATAAAGTACTAAATATGTCTAACTAAGAAGTTTAGACATAACAAAATGAAAACTACATCATAGCAAAGATCATCGACTAACATCCTATCCACTATCTAACAGCTGAGTCCGCATCACATAGTGGGGTCATCACCGCCAGAAGCATCAGGAGGAAAATAAGCTGCAGTAGGATCGAAGTAAGAAAAAGATGCCTCATCTCCGAACCTAGGACCTGTGAAGCCTGGGTGAGGAAGGATAGTGACTGGATGCGCTGGATCCTGAGAAAGACTCCAGTGAAGATCCGTAATCCCGTTCCGCAACACCTGAGCCTGGTAGATGTGGCGGAACTCCGAGTCGAGATAGCTTTGATGACGTTGCGCAGATAGAGCAACAAAATCATCAAACCTCTGATAAAATCCTGGATCGAATCCCGGAGCAGGGGCTGGAGCAGCATCAGGAGGAGGAGCCTCAGCATCAGCAGCAGTGTCACGACTCGTACCCTAGAGTAAGGGCATGAGACGTGGGTACGTCCAGCCTACGCTGCAGTGTCGGCGGTAGAACGCTGTCCTAGGTCAATCATCTAACAATATATAAGGTACATGTACAGTATATACACTTCGAATGGAGGTGACATAGCAATACAGTCTCAATCACATCTAAGGTAGAGTACGATAAAAAGATAGATAGATATGGAACGAAACAAATCCACAGAGATACAATCAGATAGAGATCTAAGTGTCTAAGATGACATCTCCATAAACATCAGATAAAATAACTCCCAGTACATATACAATAATGTATCAATGAGAAAGACAAGGTAAGAGTCTAAGCTAGCAGTCTAAACCACTGGTGGTAGATCCTCTACTGCAAGTGGGTCCAGGTCACAAGTGTTGTCTAAGCTGCACCATAATGGGTAGACACCAGAGCCTCATCATTCTCTGTAAAATTTTCAACAAGTCCAGTCAGGACAGGAGCGAGCACAATACATCTCAACAAATCATAACAGGATAGGAAATATAATCATGCTAGAGAGTAAGATACATGAACTGAAAGAATAACATGATATATAAAAGAGAGAGAGACTGTAAGTAAATATCTACAGTATAATAGAGAACTAATCAGTGACTATTGATTCAGAGTACAAGATAAACATGTGAACAGTTGGAGGGTGATTCATGACTATACTAAAGAGGTGATTCATGACTGTACTACTTTGGAATTATCCACATGTTCATTTATACTCCCCCATCCCCAATCAATACACAAGGATCCAGTCAAGTTACGTTAAGATTCATGACTATACTACATTGCCCCTAAAGGGTGATTCAAGAGTGATCATGAAGATTCGTGAAGGCTCTGTGATTCATGAGAGTACAAGAATCACAAGCTGATACATGAAGGTTCATGATAATAGAAGCATGAGATACATGATGTAAGTGAAACACACGAGACAAGAGTATCTGATGCTCCCGAGGGGATAACATCTCATGAAGGGATCCATATAGTACCAATCCGTGTTACCAACGTGTCAGCATCAAGTAAGGTAATCTAAGCAGAAAATATTATCCTAAACAAGATATGAAATGATCAGAGAATGTACTCGCCTGGTATCCTGAATATCTGAAAAGAATATACTGTCCGAGGAGTGGTGTCTGTCTCCTATAGAACAGTACAAGTCACTATATGTCTAAAATAATGAAATAGACTGCTACAATGCATCTACATGATATTTGGGGTCAATCTAGGCTAAAGTCAACCTTTGGTCAACTCTAGTCAACTCTGACGGTCAAACTAGGTCAACTCTAGTTTAGTTAGGTCAACCAAGGTCAAACAAGGTTAAACTAGTCTAGGTTGGTCTAACCTAGGCTTAACAAGTCCATCTAGGTCACTAACCAATTAGCCTAGCAAGCACACACCATTCAAGTCACACAAGTCTACAATACACTACTCAAGTGTACCCTCTCCACATGCCATAGGCTATTCTACCTAGGCCATGAGCCATACACCCATTTCTACCATATATCTATATACACATTAATTATATATATCAATAAGTAATATCTATTGCATTACATATACCACATATGTATAGGCACATACACAAGGGTTTAGCTAGGCTTGTATAGGCTATAGGCTAAATGGAATTACACACATTTCACACACATATATATATATATATAATTTAATATAAGTGGCATACATATTTAAATATTCATTTTATACAAGAATATAGTTTAAACATATATATATATATATATATATATATATATATATATATATATATATATATATATATATATATATATATATATATATATACATTTAGAGAGGTAGAGAGAGGGATACAAGTGTATGTGGGTATAAACTAACATGTGTATGGGTATAAATGTGATGACAGTGCTATGTGTCAATGTGTGAGGGTGTAATATAGATTAAGGTGTGTGTGTGTACAGGAATAATAGAGTGTTGTGTAATGTGACAGTAGGTAGTAGAGGAAAGTGTGTGTGGGATACATAGGCTAGGTGTAACCATGTGTGTGTGGGTGGATGTGTGTAATGGATAACAAGAAGAGTGTTCTCAGTCCAGATTTTAGAGTGTCATATAGGTTCATGTGACAGGAACAATAGGGACTTGTGTGTGAGAGAGAGAAACCTGTTTATGTAGTGTCATGTGTGTGATAGGGAAACCACAGAGTGTTGGGTATAGCAAGTGTGTCTCAGTTTTCAGTGATTGAAAACAGTGTATAGGCATTCTCAGATTTGGGTGAGTGTGTAAAGTGTCATAGAGAAACTGTGAATCAATAGCAGTGCTCAGATTTGTGTGTGTAGTGTCATGTGTACCTGTGTGTACAACACTTGAGAGTGTGTGAGGGATACATACATGTGTATACACAATGTGTCTCAGGAATTAAGGAGTGAAGGGTCAAGTGGCAGAACACTAGTTCTCAGAATTTAAGGGTGAATGGCAAACAATGGTGTCAATGTGTGGGCATGTGTGTGTGAGTGTATAGGTGTTTTAGGAAATCAATGAGGATATGTGTGTGAGTGTTTGTGTCACAGATTTTGTGTGTGCGTGTGACTGTACAGGTGTGTGTGTGTGTCAAGGAATTAAGTGACAGTGTAGAGGAGGCTTGTGTGTGTTAAGGGTCTTAGTGTAGCAGGAACAGCAATCAGTGACAGGAATTGGTATTCCAGAAATTCAATTTCAGCTTAGTTCATGACAGTTCAATATAACCCTTAGCTGTTAGCAATGCAACCCACATTCGAACCCCCCCATTTCCGACATAAATCACAATCTATCAGGATCATCACTAATTACATATGTAGGTAAGTCTAATTAACCATTAACATCATTAAAAATCAGTTAATTAACAGATTTAAATTCAGAAAAATCATTCAGGAAGGGGTATCAGTCCCTTTGGGAATTCAAGAATTTGAAATCAATAAACCATCAAAATTGCAATCTAACATGATCATTATTTAACACACATGTAGGTAAATCTAAACTAAACACTAACATCACAAAAATCAGTTGAAAATGCAATTTATAATTCAGAAAATCAATTCAGTATAGGTATCAGACTTTTTAGGAAATAACATGATTTCAAATCTAATTAATCATCAAAACCAAAATCAATGGGTTGGTAAACAAGGTGTTATATGTGTACGTGTCCAACAAACCATAATGTGTCAAAAATATGGACACAAACGTGTCCAAACGAAAATAGGACTCAACTACAGAAACTGTGGTCAGACAGTGTGGTCGAGCAGTGTCGAGCCCTCGTACTCTCGACACAAGGCGACACGTGTCTCGTGCTTGTGCACAGAGGTTCGCCTAGGGTAGGGCTACCCATGTGGCACCCTGCACCATGACAAAGTGTCACCGTGTAGTGTCAAAGTGCGCGTATCCGCGCACAAATCCAGACTAAAACAACCCAGTGCACGACCGTGCGTGTGCAGTACGGGTCGAAGTTCTCCCTAACGAGTCAACGAGATCTTACGAAACTTTGTAGGCCTCGTGTCAGTCATCTAGGGAGTCTCCATGTCGAGTTTCGTGTCGTGAAGTGACGTGTCCAGTGCGAACCAGGACACGGGCAGCAGGGCACTCAAACGATCCCCGTGCTGCGTGTCCAAGGGTAAAAACTCGACACAAACGGACACGAAACATCCAACACTCTTCACAAAAATTATTACACACATGAAGATCTACAGATCTATGTAATTAGAATTTCAAAATTCAAAAATAAATTCCTAAGAAGCATTTCTACAAACACCTATGCACCTATCATGATACGTGTCCGATACGAACACGAAATGGACACGAATTGTGCCCAAATCTCGGGAACAGCTAGAAAATCCTTAGACCTAGCCCTATATGCAAAGAAAATAGGAAAAACAATGGGTTTAGATGGTTTACCTATTGAGTGTCAATGCTCAAGAAAAGCTTCAATGGGAATGATTCCAAATGGCAACTCCCAATCTCCAAATAGCACACAAACTGAGGTGAACCTCCAAAATCAGTAAACAAACATAAATTAGATCCTAATGCAAAAGACTAGGGTTAAAAAGGAGTTGAAATGAATTAAATGAGATTTTAGGGGAATGGGAAATTACCTCTCCTTCTAAATCTAGGTCAAGAACAAAAGAGGCAAGAACTCACTAAGAGATTACTTATAGGCAAGGGAAAACCCTAATTGTGGCTGCCATGGGTGGGTTTAATTTGGTTTTGGGCTTACGTCATGGGCTTATGGCGTAATTGCAAGTCTTGAAATTGGTAAATCATAAGTCATTAACTTAAGCCATAAGTCATGAACCAATTTCACTTAAACTTAACCTTCCTACTTTAAAACTAATTCTAATGACTAAAAGTAGGTTAACTTAGGTTAGACTAAGGTCACCATAACTAGGGTTAGCTTCTAGGCTAGTCTACAAGGTCTCAACTAGTCAAGGTCAAAAATCACAATCGCCAATCCAATAATTAATCAAATTATTCTAATAAGTCAAATTGACCAAATTATCCCTAGGCTAAAATGATAAATAGATATTCCAAATCACAGGGTTAGGCTCTAGATCAGACTGTCTCTACGGTTTCACTAGCTGCACATCAAAATCACAAGTCATGATTTTAAAATAGTTTAAAATGATTAAAAATTACCAAAAATTATATCATGATTTAAATATCATTAATAAAAGATTAAAATTACAAAATTTCAAAATTACCCTCATTTAGAAAATTGGGTGTTACAAGCAGGCTGAGCTCTAGGAGGCAGAGGTGGAGCAGGATATCTACGAGATCTGGTGAGCTCCATAGGAGTGGAGGAGTAGGCACAGGTTTGAAGATCAATATCAAACCTGCAAAATATAGAGGCCAGGTACATAGGATAGACCAGGTTGCGTCCTGTATTTCTGCAGTTCAGCATCCAGGCCATCATGGTCTTGGGGATAGAGAAAGGAATACTAAAATGGATATGGTACATAGCAGATAGCTCTAAGCAAGTAATCTCGTCAGAAGATCCTTTCTTTGGAAGGAGAATAGAGAAAATGAAACGATAGAGTTCATAATTTTTTTGGTTAAGATGTCTTGAAAATACTCTTCTAGGAATGGGGTTTGGATGACAAATCAATTCCTTGAAAGAGTTAAGGTGACATCCTCTGGAAATTGGATATGATGAATATCCACAAGAGCTTCACCAACATCAGGAACATGGAAGTATTAGCTGATGTCAGTGGCACTAAACTCCAATTCTTGCCCAGCAACGCAAGAATAGAAGTTGTCGTTTGGTTTTGCCTGCAAGTTGCAGTAAAACATACGGACTGCATTGTCGAAAATGTTTTCAGCTACTTCGAAGAAGTCTCGGTAGCCGAGTTGGTCAAAGATGGGAGCATACTCAGAAAAAATTGTAAAGTTAACAACAGCTCCAAAGCAAATTTTTCGACCGGAGAAAGAATCAAACCATAGGTCAGAATATTCTTTATCAGGCAATAAGGTAGAATCAAAGTCATCTGAGCCTACTGGTCTGGCTGGACTAAAAGGACTAGCAGGAGTGTAGTCAGATGAGGAAGATCCAGCTTGTGAAGGATCAATCGATCTTCTCTGACGTTTGGGAACCATAGATGAAAAAAAGAAAGGAAATGAAATACCTTGAAAGAGGAGGAAGAGAACAAAGTCGAGTAGCCCACCGGATCTCCTAGAAAACTTGCAAAGAAGAAGTAGGAAGGAGTTTTTGGGAGGAAGAAGAAGTTTTCTCGAATAGTTGAGTGAAAAAAAGAGGAGAAGTGGGGTTTATATAGGGTTTAGGGCCGGCTGTTCGGTTCTGGAAGCTGAAACAGCACCGACCGAACTCGGCCCGAACTCGGTCAGAGTTCGGTCCAAATTCGGCGACTTGCATTTCCGAGGTAATAAATGCAGTTTTGGTATTTGAATTTTAACTTTATGACTTTTGACTCCTATATTTAATAACGTGTATTATTTTTGGGTTAGCTGTAGGGGTACTGTCCCAGCTAACGAAGGTTCACCGGGGAACTCTTAAATACCGCTTCGCTTCGACCGTAGTCGTGGTGACAGACAGACACTTGTTTGGCTTGTACCCCAAAATAATTTCTGTTAAATAAATTTCAAAGTTTCAAGTCATAAAATCAAATTTAATTACCATACTACACTATGAATCTGAAACTTCAAGTATACCGAGCTCTCACCTTATTATGTTAAAACGATCTTTAGCCAATAGTTTTGTGAAAATGTCTGCTAGTTGATGATCTGTGTCAATGAACTCTAAGCAGATATCCTCGTGTTGTTGATGATCACGTAAAAAATGATGTCGTATCTCAATGTATTTTGTGCGTGAGTGACAAATAGGATTCTTAGTCAGATTAATGGTGCTAGTGTTATCACAATAAATATGAATCTTAGTGTAGTGCAGATTATAATCTTCTAAGGTCTGTTTCATCCACAAAATTTGAGCACAGCAACGTCCTGCGACGATATACTCAGCCTCAGTAGTTGACAATGCTACGAAATTTTGTTTTTTGCTAAACCAAGAGACTAAGACCTTTCCAAGGAAATGACACGTACCACTGGTACTTTTACGGTCTACTTTGCATCTTGCAAAATCCGCATCCGAGTAACCTATCAGGTCAAAGGATTTGGTTTTAGGATACCATAAGCCGACTGTAGAAGTTCCTTTAAGGTATCAGAAGATACGCTTAACGGCACTTAGGTGTGATTCCTTAGGATTTGTTTGGTAACGTGCACAGATGCAAATACTGAACATAATATCAGGGCAACTAGCAGTTAAATATAATAAACTAGCAATCATACCTCGATACTTACGCTGGTCGACAGGTTTGCCACTTTCATCAGAATCAAGCTTTGTGGATGTAGCCATTGGAGTCCCGATTGGCTTTACATTTTCGAAGTCGTACTTTTTCAGTATGTCCTTCATGTACTTAGCTTGGTTGATGAATGTTCCCTTTGAGTGCTGTTTGATCTGAAGTCCTAGGAAGAAGTTTAGTTCTCCCATCATACTCATCTCAAATTTACTCTGCATACACTTAGCAAAATCTTGACAAAGTTTTTCATTAGTAGAACCGAATATAATGTCATCTACATATATTTGCACAAGGAGAATGTCATCATTTAAGGATTTGATAAACAAGGTTGTATCAACTCTTCATTTTGAAAAACCATTATCAAGTAAGAAGGCACTTAGGTGTTCATACCATGCACGAGGTGCTTGTTTGAGTCCATAGAGTGCTTTCTTAAGCTTGAAGATGTGATCAGATTTTTAAAAATCTTCAAAACAAAGGGGTTGTTTCACAAATACTTCCTCTTTTAAAAAACCGTTCAAAAATGCACTTTTTACGTCCATTTGAAATAATTTAAAATAATAAAAACATGCAAATGCACAAAACATGCGGATGGCTTCTAGTTTAGCAACAAGTGCATAAGTCTCATCATAATCAATACCTTTTTCTTGATTATAACCTTGTGCCACAAGACGTGCTTTGTTGCGTAGAACTTGTCCATCTTCACTAAGTTTATTTCGGAACACCCATTTGGTACCAATTATTGATTGACCAATAGGTTTAGGAACGAGTTCCCAAACTTGGTTTCTCTCAAATTGATTTACTTCCTCTTGCATGGCATCAATCCAAAACTCATCAGAAAAGGCATCATCTATATTCTTAGGTTCTATTTGAGAAATAAAAGCTACATTTTCTGCTATTTCAGAATTCCTAAGAGAGTAGTGTATACTTACACCTTTTGATGCATCACCTATAATGAGTTTCTCTGGATGATCTGGTAAAAACTCATCAGAAAAGGCATCATCTATATTCTTAGGTTCTATTTGAGAAATAAAAGCTACATTTGCTGCTATTTCAGAATCCCTAAGAGAGGAGCGTGTACTTACACCTTTTGATACATCACCTATAATGAGTTTCTCTGGATGATCTGGTAAGAACTTTAATAAATCAAAATTTTGAGTCAGATCTTCCACAGGACTCTTCTCAGTTTTTGCTTGGGCATCTTCATCATCACTGTCGCTAGATCTGTGACTATTGAGCTCATCAAAAGTAACGTTAATTGATTCTTCAATAATCATAGATCTTTTATTAAAAATTCTATATCCCTTACTCTTAGCAGCATATCCGAGAAATATCCCTTCATCTGCTTTAGAGTCGAACTTTTCTAAGTTATCCTTGGTGTTCAGGATAAAACAGCGACATCCAAAAACTTTAAAGTAAGAAATGTTTGGAATCCTCCCAACCAAAGTTCATATGGTATTTTCTTCGAAATAAGTCAAATTAATACCCTGTTTAAAACATGACAGATTGTGCTAACAGCTTCTGCCCAAAAATATTTAGGAAGATTATGCTGATTTAGCATGACTCTAGTCATTTCACTTAGAGTACGATTCTTCCGCTCCATAACACCATTCTGTTGGGGAGTTCTAGGACAAGAAAATTTATGGTAATATCCACTATCATCACAAAACTTTTTGAAATCAGAATTTACAAATTTGCCACCATGATCACTTCGGATACGAGTAATCATGAAGCTTTTTTTGTTTTGTACCTTTTTTTAAAATATCTGGAATTCAAAAATAGCATCACTTTTGTTCGATAAAAAGTAAACCCAAGTAAAACGAGAGAAATCATCAACAATAACAAAAGCGTAGAGCTTACCGCCAAGACTAGCGACTCTACTAGGACCAAATAAATCCATATGAATCAACTGCAAAGGTCTAGACGTACTTACAGCGTTGATGGATTTAAATGTAGACCTATGTGCTTTGTTCTTTTCACAGTCAGCACATACCGTATCTCTCTTGAATGGTATCTCGGAGAGTCCTTTTACCAACTTCTTAGTGCTTAATCGTGAGATAGTATCCATATTTGCATGCCCTAGTCTCATGTGCCATAGCCAGCTTTCATCTAGATTAGCTACTAGGCATCTACCTACATTATTAGTACTCTCCAAAAAGAAAACATAAATGTTGTCTTCTCTATTCCCTTTATATATGGGATCACCAGATGACATATCATATATGGTATATTTATCTTTCATAAAATTGATACCATAACCATTATTAGCCAAATGACTTATGCTCAGTAGGTTATGTTTCAATTTTGTTACTAGACAAACATCCTTTATTACTGGATAAGGAGAAATACCGACAGTTCCATTACCAATAATATCACCTCTCAAATTATTTCCAAAGGAGACGTATCCTTCTTTCTTCATCGATAGCGTAGCGAATAAAGATGCATCACTAGTCATGTGCCGCGAACATTCGCTATCGAGGATCCATTTACTTTTAGCATGAGAGGGTTGAGGGTCCACCTACAAAACAAGTAGATGAAACCTTTGGTACCCACTTACTGAAGGGTCCATTATGAAGTTTTAGGTCTCCAGAATAAAGTGTGATTGTCAACAAGTTTCCTTACCAAGCAATACTGTGATATGTGTCCATGTGTACCACAATAAGTGCAAGTTAGTTTAGAACCAGTATGTGTTGACATGCTTGTTTGGTTTCTTGGAGAACCTATAAGTGAAAGCATGATGATAGTCGTGTTTCTTATTTTTAGTCCTCTTAGGTGTATGCTTAGCATTAGGACTAACTTAGGCTGTGTCACAGGTATTGCCTGTTTGCCTAACTTGATTTCTAACTTTTTAGAAATCGCAACAGACTCTTCATATCTTGCAGTCATATCTGAGAGTCTTTGTTCAGTAACTAAGTGCTTCTTCTTCTCTATGTCATATAGCTCTTGTATCTTGACATAATCTCTTTCTTTCTTTTCAATCTTGAGGATAGCCTCATGATAGTCTACCTTGAGTTTGGCTATCTCTTCCATGTTACCGGTACTAGACGTCTCTTTAATATCTTCAATAAGATTGGACAGTCTAGCTATCTCGGTTGTGTATGCCTTAATCTCTTTTCGAGATTGCTTATACTTGTCAAGCACAGTTTTGTGATCTTCAAGTAATTCGCTAAAGGCATTTTCTAATTCATCGAAAGTAAAATCATCATATAGAGGGTTTGAGGATACCTTATCAAATGCCATAAGACAGACATTAGCATTTTCGCAGGGTCTGTCTTCTTCCTCTGAATCACTGGCATCACTTTCATGCCAGATGCTTGTGTTAGCATACTTTTGACTGGTAGTTGCTTTTCTGCTTGATCTTGATCTGTCATATGGACTACTTTTTTTTGACGTTGGGCAGTCCTTTTTCATGTGCCCTGACTTCTTGCATCCAAAGCAGATGGTTTCATCTTCATTACTTTCTTGGATATCTCTCTTCCTTCTGTTTGATTTCTCAAACTTTAGGAATTTCCTGAAGTTCTTCACCAGTAGGGCTTGTTCATCACCATTTGATGATTCTTCATTAGAACTATTGCATGTTGATTTTTTGGCTTGAGCTTTGAAGGCAATAGATTTTTCATTTGGAGTTGCTTCTTCAAATTCTTGCAGATCAAGCTCATGGGTCATGAGCTTGCCCATCAGTGTTTCCAAAGTCATGGTGGTGAGATCGTTTCCTTCAATGATTGCAGTTGCCTTCGGATTCCAGTTCTTGGTTAGAGCTTGTAGCACTTTTCTGATCTTCTCATGATTGCTGTAATCCTTACCAAGAGATTGCAAAGGATTAGTAATATAAAAGAAACGTGTAAACATCTGTGTAATTGACTCACTGGGTTTCATCTTGAAAGATTCATATTCCTGTGTTAGTCTACTAATTTTGGATTCCTTCACTTGGAAAGTACCTTCATGAGTTACCTCAAAAAGTTTTCAAATTTTGTGAGACGTTTTACATGTTGAAACTCTGTTGAACTCCATTTTGTCAATTGCACAGAACAGTGCATTGATGGCACGAGCATCTAGACTAGCCTTAGCTTTTTCAGCTTCAGTATATTTATCATGAGGCTTGTCTACAAGCTGGCCGTCAACCACTGTAGGTGCCGGTTTCTTATAACCGTCAATCACTATAGACCAAAGATCAAAGTCAAGAGACTTTAAGAAGAAAGTCATCCATGTTTTCCAATAGGTATAGTTTGTACCATCAAATAGTGGGGGTCTATTTGTGGATTTCCCTTCACCGTTGAATATTGATTTTACGGCTGCCATATATACTCTCTGAGGTTTGTTATATTAGAGTATAACCTGCTCTGATACCAATTGTAGGACCGTTGAACACCTCTAGAGGGAGGTGAATAGAGTGTGTGTGTGTGCAGCAGAAAATAATCACTAATTAAAAATAAAGTTATAACTATGGCAGTAAATAAGAGACAGTAAATAAATATAGTAAGAGATAGAGAGATCAAACTGAGTGACACAGCGATGTATACTGGTATCCCTCTGAGAGGACTAATCCAGCCTCGAGTACTCTTGCTCGATGTTAATCCACTAAGGCACAAGCTAATTGAGAGCTTACAGTCTCTTACAATACCGTACTTGGTGACGAGCGCACGACCGGCTCCACAACAAGGATAGTTGCTGTACTTGGAACAACCTTTTTACAACTCTTGAACACCAAAAGACTCTAGATCAACGTAGCTATTACTGGCTTTTGGCTAAGAGGAGTATAGGTGTGATTTGAAAGCTTTAGATCGATTGAAAACACTTATCGTAAAGAAGAGAAGATGAAGAATGAATGAGTGATTTGAAATAAAAAACTCTCTTCTATTTATAGGTGTTTTCTGGGACCAAATTCGGACAGAGTTCTGATGCAAATATTTTGTATATGTACGTTGCATTCAGATTTGGAGGCAACTGACATTTGAATTCAAACTGACCGAACTCGGACAGAGTTCGGGCCGAACTCGATTTTGAGTTCTGTCTAGGGAAATTTCGATATATTTGTCAAAAACTGTTGCAAAAAGAATTTTGAACATTTGGTAAAGATAAAATAGGAATATGTAGGCTTTTTAGAAATGTGGACTGAGATTAACCTAAGCCAGTATTACCTAGTCGATCTTACAATTTAAGTCCTAGACTCAATAAAGTTTAAAATACAAAATAAATTATAAAATGACTCAAACTGGATCCTATTGAAAGTAATCTTCAGATTTGATGATATATATGCTTGATGATGCAGTACGACGCTCGTTGATATCGATTTCATATGTCCTGAAATGATTAGCAGCAGTTCGTATATTTTGTGCATTGACTTAAGTGCATGTCGATTATTAAAATCAGGTATGACCATGGAATGGGCCAACAAACATAACCTGGACAGATTCATATGTACTGATTGGGACAGGAGGAGTATTTATTTGGTTATGTGATCAACATCATTTCATGTATAACTCCAAACTAGATTTAAGTCATGTATAACCTAAGCCTGTTACATAACCAAATATGTGCTCTGAATCACGTAGTTAGCTCAGTTTTCTTATCTATATCATGTATATCTATTTCCACTATATCATGTTCTTCTTTTTACAGTCTCTCTACTATTTCTTTATCAGCAGTTTATGTATATTATTCTATAGCTTGTTTCATATTTTCTTTCATGTTATAAACTGTGTGAGAGATATGTATTCGTTCCTGTCCTGACTGGACCGTTGACAATATTACAGATGATGGGGATTGCTGCGACACTTACTATAGAGCAGGCCTAGTTGACACAGATGACCTGGACCCTCAGCAGGATCCAGTAGTCGCTGAGGACTTGTCATGAGTTAGATTAGACTTATTTTATTATCTAGTTATGAGACTTTGTGATTGTATTAAGATTTTATTATGGTGTGGTTTACACCGAGATTATTATTCATAGTGTGACTCTGTTGAGATTATCTTTCTTCTATTCCATCTTAGTTATTGTGATTGACTGTCATCTAAATTCTTGTTGATTAAATACTTTTCTTTGAATAAATAAATTGTTCTCTTTGATTTTTTTGCTTCCTTCTCAGTAGTTGCTTCTTGTTTTGATCTGTCTTCAGGATGGTTATGGAGACACGATCTCATCGCTCCGGTCCATGCAGGTCCTAATTCGCATTAGTGCGATGTCGTAGTAGTACATCGACTTAGTCGTACTACTACGAGCCTGCTATAGAGTATAGGAAGCAAAATGTTGGAATGAGAGGATGCTCAATCACTGTTAGGATTTCTTGAGAGATTCCTGGGACAACCCTTGAGAATCTTATTTTAACTTCGATTTGAAATCTTTTCCCCTGATTTGATTCACCTATTATTCCTTATTATTGAATTTGATTTGATAGATTCATTGTTGAGTTTGAATCTTGATGATTAGTTGTTAACTTTGAGTTTGTATTTAAATATTTATATTTATCTTTATTTTATTTTGGAATTTAGGGTATAACCTGGTAAATACTTGATAAGGACAGTGAGAAAGGTAAATATCTACTTTAATTGTGGAGTTAGGATTTATCGCAGTCATACTGGCTAGCATGAGAAGGACATAGAGCCAAATTTTGATATACTTATCCTAGTTATGGAATTTAGATTTTTTTGCAGCCATACCGGTTGACGAGGTAAGAATTCTAAATAACATAATTATAGAGTGTATACCTTAGTTACGGACTCTGTTGTTTATTGCAGCTATGCTTACAGGCATGGCAAAATTCTAGCAAAATGATTTCAGGAAGACGTGTATGGTTATCAGATTATATCCCAAAATTCGTTCATTCCTTTGAACAGATGAGCAAGAACAGGTTTTATCATTATTTCTTTCTTGCCATTATTTCTTGTATTCTCATTTTTCCTTATCTTAGTTAACTCTGTCCCAATTACATCAATCACCTATCTCATATCAGATTCAGTCACCTATACTTTGAAACCTTTGAATCTCTATACCTTTTTACCTTGGAAAGGTCGAGAAAGTGACGTAAATTATCTAGCTCGGAAAGGACGTAATTTGTTATCTCATGACCATCTAGGTAGGAATGTAATATGATGGACCTTGATATGGAATTGAGATAGAGATGTGGTAAACAATGAGAATGAAATCAAGAGATTTATATTATCAATCTAGGAATGATCACACACAGAGAAATATTTGGATGTAGATAATAGATGCAATTCTTAGCTGACGAGGATACTCGAGGTCGACATAGTTGAGAATTTGGATAAATTTTGATTATTGATTCTTGAGACATTTACTTTAAGGCTATGATGTTAAATTTAGGGACTTAGTAATGGAGAAGAGATTTTAACTGTATTCGATGGCAAAACGAAATTGAATAAGATATTGCAAGAAAATGGCTAAGAACGAAAAGAACACAAGGACTTTTGAGTTATAGAAAATAAAGAGAGTTTTGAGAAAATTTTAAATTTTAAGGAGAATAATATTTGAGGGTGTACGTTGAAGGAAATATGAAGGTTGATTTTAGTGGAGAATAAGTTTTGTAAGGCCTAGTAGTTTCAGATCGAATAACACGAGGAGAGTAATTTGAACAAGTTCAAAGATTTCATAAAACTTGATTTAGAGGTTTCGAATCTAATTTAAGACAAGGTGGAAGAATTTGGATTTAAAGATGATTAAGTGTTTAATATTGAGTGCTAATAAATGAAAGGGTATGCTCATGAGTAATGTTTTGGAAGGAATTGAGCCTATGATGATCATGACAAGGTCCAATTTTTATAACAAAAGGGTATAATTCTTGGTGGTAGTCATATAAAGGTTGATTTTCATATTTGGACTTATGAGATAAAGATATGATTGGCAAATGATGATTAGATAAGCTTGATGGTATCAGAGAGAGATGATTAACTTGATATCCCTATGAAACCTTCTCTTTGTTTTCCCTATCAAAAGGGAGGAAATTGACTTATTCCATATCCTTGAATGATCCTTTAAAATTTTTAATATCATTGAACCCTAACTCCATTGATCACGACCAATCGACTTTGGTAATATTTCCTTATCATATTAATATCCTGGGTCATACTCAATTGAATTAAGTTTAATTGTGACATAGATCTCCATCCTTGGATGCTCGTGCTCAGACTTTGATGACCTTGTTCCCCATCTTGCCCAAACCTTGATTTACGCAGAGATTGATCAACTTAGATCGTGCCGAGACTAAATTTTCTTTTATATATATCGTGATTGGATTTCAACGCTATTGACAGTCGTGCTTTAAACTTTCGATTTTGATCATCTTTAGAATAGTAACCCTATATAGTTAACTCCAGTTGTTTTTTTATAATCACTAGTTTTCATATAGGATGATAGACTGCCTTACAGCCCGATGATTTATTATTTTCCTTATCTTTTCCAGAATGGCACCCATGACCAGAGTCTGTCCCTAGTGCACAGCTGCAGTTTCGGATGAGACCGAGATTGTACGTCCCCCTTCTATTGCTCAGGAGGTGTTAGCAGCCTTTTCGGAGAGTTTTCCTCCATCTTCTATCTTTCAGGAGAGGGCTGCAGTTCAGCCAGAGACAGAGGGCCTCCCATTGCCTTCGGGAGTGGTACCCCATGCCATTTCTGATGGAGCTCAGATTTACAGACTTCTTCAGGATGTGTGGGAGGTACAGAGACTTCAGGCTGAGCTTATGAGAGAGCAAAGTCTCAGTATCCAACTGTTGTGGGATTACATGCATTCGAGGGAAGAGCCTAGCCCCAAGAGGGTGAGAAGAAGTATATACCCAGAGCCTCAGGAGTACCCCGGCTTCCAGCCTAGACCAGCCTATCCAGTTCAGATTCCTGTCCAGCATAGGCCAGTTGAGAGAGTGCCTACATGTGCCTTCTGTAAGAAGCCTTGGCACGTATGGAAGGACTGCAGGAAGAGACTAGGATTGTGCCTATTTTGTGGGTCAGCTACACACAAGATACGAGACTGTCCTACTACACCTGCCCCCAGTCGAGGCCTACCTCCAGGAGAGAGTTCCAGTTACCAGACCTAGTAGAGATGAGTTCTTGACCTATCTCTCATCCTGTCTTGATGATTACTGTACCCTACCATATTGTTTGTATGTTTTGATATTTTAGGACTACTTTTGATCTAGTATGACTAATGGCTAGATAATGAGACCCCAGACTGATATTACCTGCCATAATCCTGTATGATATCTTTCCAATTGTATGATTTAGATAAGTTTTCTTAAGACCATGATTGTTAGGGATTTGACCTAGAAGAAGTAGGATCATCTTAATTTCGATGACGAAATTATTTTTAAGGAGGGTAGACTTGTAACCACCACTTTTTCGAAATAAGGGTATTTTTGAACATTTATAATTTTTATCATTTAATAATAAAATTTAAATCATATTATGATTTTTAGTAATTTTCTGTATTTATTTTATATTATTTAGATGGATGAATTGTGATTTTGGTTGTTGCTAGCTTAATCCTAGAGACTGCTTGACTTAGAGACTAACCATGACCAAGGAGACTCGACCATGTGACTAGATTGGC
Organism: Iris pallida; assembly: GCA_029216955.1. Lineage (NCBI taxonomy): Eukaryota > Viridiplantae > Streptophyta > Magnoliopsida > Asparagales > Iridaceae > Iris > Iris pallida. The sequence continues at coordinate 3,342,154 of JANAVB010020798.1, forward strand.
TAATTACATATTTTAGGCTAAGGGTATTTTAGTAATTGTGTATTACTCTGAATTTTATTAATTTATTAATTAAATTGCTTGTTGTGCGGTTTGATTGGTAGCTGAATTGGTGTTTTGGTAGTATAAGTGGTTTTGACTTAGCCAACCACGACTAGAAATCTAATGCCATAATTAGAATTAGTTTTCATCATATTTATAATTTTAATTTAGAATTAATTAGTTATTTTTAAATGATTTAAATGAATTTTAAGTCATTTTCTAGTTAGCCTTTTAAAGCCTTTTTGACTTGGGCTTTATTAGCAACTTAGGGAGCCTAGGCCCATGTGCAAACCCTAACCCTAACACCCCTACCCCTGGCCGGCCATAGCAGCTCCTTCCTCATTGTGTTGAGAAACACATTAGCCTCCAAGAGAAACCCTAGCCTCCACTCTCCAAAAATCTCAACTTTTTCATCCCGAGTCCGTTTCTCCCCAAACGAATTCCGTTGCACTCGTAGGAGGGAGAGGATCTTGCTGGAGTACTGCTAGCAAGGAGAAGGAGGCATTTGCTTGGGAGAAATCGGCCGACAAAGCGCTCGGGAAATTCCTTTTGTTGAGATTCTGACTCTCAATAGGTAAATCCCGATCTACCTTTGTTTCTTCTGAATTTTATTCATTATTGCATCCATATAGACACCCTTGATCTGTGTATGAAGTTTCTTAGGATTTTGGTTTCGTTTGATAGTGGTATTGGACACGTATCGGTCTCACGTTGCACGTGTTCGGCAAAATGCCACTTAGAATTGAAAAGTGTTAATTTTTGATTCTGTTTTCATAAAATCCTTTCTTATATGATTTGTAACAACTTTCGTGAAGATGGATCAGAAATCGACACAATTTTGGCATCCGAACGAACACGGACACGCGTGCACGAGATCCCGTGCACGGTCCCGTACACACCCTGCTGTCTGTGCGTCATAACTCGACGCACAGAGCTTTGTCTCGCGTGAAATTTTACGAGCACATAGGGGCAACCTCTGCCCACTTTCCCATAAAATTTCACATCGTTTCGTGAAGCGAGCGCGAAGAAATCTCGCGTGCATCGGTCGGCTGAACTGTGCATTCAGGCTGAAATTTGCCGCTGACACGGCCTTCGTACGCGAACACGGCACGTCCAGGACCCATACCAGGAGTTGGAACACGTAGCCCTATGCCTAGACTACCCAGGGACTCGATCCCGAGTCGTGGCGTGGCCCGACGCACGAGCCACGAGCGGCAACCGCATGCACGAGTACGCACGCACGCGCGCACGCAGGCCGCACGCTGTTGCGCGAGCCGCTGTGTCGCATCGCTGCAACTTTGTATCATGTTGATGTGTCCTAGACCTACCCCGTGACCATACCTAGCCATGTGCACGAGCACGAGGCTTCTCGTTGCGCGTGTGACGCGCAATCGAGCGAGAACACCCTCTTCGACACGCGAAATCGATTTTTCGATACGCATTCTTTGGACACGACACGGGCACGGTTTCGACTCCGGGAGTACCCGAGCACGTCCCACGTGTCGAGACCAACGTATTTGCCAAGTTTCGTGAGTTGGTTTGGAGTATTTTGCGTTTTGGGTCGTTTTGTCGAAATTGGGTTTTTCGGGTTCAATATTTTGAATAGAAATGTGATATTTTGATTCTTCGACCTTTAATCGATATTTTCTGACTTGTTAACTTATATTTGATATTTTGGACTTGCGGGAAGTAATCCGCGGAATTATTACCTATTTGTTTGCCTTTTTCAAGTATAATTGGGTTTTCTTTCAATATAAATGTGAATAGTTCTATAATATTTTGAATTTCTGAATTTTAAGTGTTAAATTCTGAGTTTGTGATTCTTATATGACATTCTGAATTTGTGGGAATTTATACTAGATTTTATATCCTATGTAATTATCATTTACATATGTAAATTAGATTTTCCTTTATGAATATATATGTATATGTATATATTTATATATATAAATGACTTGTATATATGTAAATATGTTGGAATGAGAGTTTAAGGTTCGGAATTCCAGGTTTGAGTCCATTTCTAGGATTCGAGTAATCTATCCTCTTTACACATATGAGTATATATATATATATATATATATATATATATATATATATATATATATATATATATATATATATATATATATATATATATATATATGTATATTATGCATATATATTATGTATATATATGTATATTATGCATAATATATATTATGCATATATATTATGCATATATATTATGTATATATATTATGCATATGTCTATATATATATTATGTATATATATTATGCATAATATATATTATGCATAATATATATATATATATATATATATATATATATATATATATATATATATATATATATATATATATATATATATATATATATATATATATAGTTTCCTTTAAATGGATATATGTGTATATGTGTTTATATATGTGATATATCCCATAATTAATACTTGGTTTTTAATCTCAGATTTGATTCATTACACAACAGTCCTTTATCGCATTTTTTTCATTCAAGTCTCATATTATATATTATATGTGTATGTATAGATATATTTGTGTATGTATATATACATATGTATGTATATACATATAGCCTTTATGAATTAAGTTTATATATAGGTAATGTAATGTTTGCTTGTGATATGACCATAGGGAGTGTTGGGACAGATTAGGATCGTCGTAAGGAGCCTAGTTTGGTCGAATTGGCCGACAAGTCGACTAAGTTGACAAAAGTAAACTGTGGGTCAAACTTGAACCAAATCGACTCAAACGAACTCCGAATGACTTGAAAACTTGTGTATGACCTAAAAATTAATAAACGGACTATTTGACTTATAGTTAACCAGGTTTGACCAGAGTTGACCAAGGGTTGACTTTGACCTAGAAGGACTTAGAAGCATGTAGAATTGCATTGTAGCCCTCTCTTATGATATGTTAGACTATGTTGTGACTTGTGGTTACACATCCTCATCAGCAGCTCGGATTGTCAGGCGAGTACATTCTCTGACCGTTTCATTCTTGCTTGGACATATTTACTTGTTATAGACTAGTTTACTTGTTATAGACTAGTTTACTTGTTGCTGTCATGATATTATCACAGATTAGTACTATATGGATCTCTTCATGCGATGTTATCCCCTCAGATACATCGGGTATATTGTGCTCATGTACTTTATCATGTGCATCGTCTACTCATTGTATTCGTACTTATTTATGTATACTCATGTGACATTCATGTACACTTGTGAAACCCAGTTTTGCTTTATGAATTATTATTATTAGCATAATATTATTATTATTATTATTAGTATCATTTTTGTTTTTTAAAAACAATTTCGAAAATAATGAATATGGCTTTTTTGTTGCTGACCTGACCCGAGCCCGGACCCGATTCCCGAACCCAGACCCGGACCTAACCCTTTTCTTTGAAATCTGATTCTTTATATAAAAAAAATAATAAAAAATAAATTTCTAACTCTTTGGAACTGGTCCACGTTGGACCAGATCCCTCTTGTTCCCCCACGTTTCCCCTCACCCCCTCTTTTCTCTCCCCTTCTTCTACTCTCAGCAACTCCTCTTTTCACACACACTCCCCACCACCAGCAAAGAACCTCCCATTCCTCAATCTCTCTACTTCCTCCACTCTCCCCCAAACTTTCCTTCACTCCAAACCCCTCCCATTCCTCACTCTCTCTACTTCCTCCACTCTTCCCCAAACTTTCCTTCACTCCAAACCCCTCCAGAGCAACCCTTCCCTCGAGCTCCCCTCGGCCATCCGAGCATGCCCCCATCTACTGCCCGTCGGACCCCGACCCGACCCCCGGCGCTTTCTGTCGCAGCCGCCCGGCGTTCCCCGCCGGCCCGAGCACCCCGACGCCCCCTCGCCGCGCCCCGGCGACCTTTCCGGCCCGACACCCGAGCTCCGGCGCCCGACCCTCCGGCCTCCCACCGGTCTCCTCCGGCCAGCGCCCGTCCCGAGTCCCAGCGGTGCCCCTTCGCCGCGCCACCGCAGCCCCGGCGCCCCACCGCCGCCGGCCAGCGCGACCCCCGCGGTTCCCGTGCCCGGCCAGCACCCCCGGCGCACCCCGGGACGTGTCCGCTGTTCTGGATAGCCCCTGACCAGCGCTCTTCGCTGGATTTCGAGTCCGATCTGTAGATTTGCGCGTCCCGAGTCCGAGGCAACCCTTCGGATTCCGTCGTTTTGGGTAATCCCTGGTTAATCACAGTAGTTCGTCCCTCCTCGTGTCAATGATGAATTGGTCCACGAATTTCCTTTGGGAAATTCGATTTTGGGTGAACGTCGTTCCCGAGATTTTCCGAGAACCTTCGAAAAGGTTCTGTTGGTCGTTTTGCTTTTCCGAAACTTTTCGAAAAATGGATTTCTAGATATTTTAGGTTTTCGGATATTTCCGATATTGTGCTGTGACGATTTTAGGTTGGTTTCGGACTCCCGAATTCGTTTCGGGTCGTTCCGAATTAATTTTGAGAAGGATTGTGGTTATTTATATATATATATTTTGGGATTCCCTGGTTTGGGATTTTGCAGGAAAATATTGGCACACTTTCCCAGTTTTTGGGTTGACCAAAAATAGAGGAAATGCTGCCGGATTTTTCGTAAAATTTAATTATATTTTTAAAATAATTTTAAAATAGATTTCGGAAAAATATAAATATTTTGGATTTTGGGCGACGATCGTATCGGTCAATGGGCCCCGGCTAAGTGCAAACGAAATCGGCTTCGCCCGAACGTTGAGGCATTAGCCTATATGACGATTGGACCATATCTGAGACTCATTAAATATTTAATTTATTTTATTATTATTTAATTTACTCATAATTAAATTATAGGAAGTTTTAGAACTAACGACCATTTCGTCTTATTTCAATTTATGTAAATAAATTGTAATGGGCATAATTCCAGCTGGTTGTTGGCTCTCTGACTTGTATTTTGGTAGCGTAGGATTTTCTGCTGTTTTCTGGTTTTGCAAGTTCTTGTAGCATACGCGTAAATCTAATGATAATTATTTTTATATAAAAATTAATAAAGTTTTCTCACATTAAAATTACAAGTTTTAATATTAAAACAACGATCATGTATTTTTCATTAAAATAAAAAATTTAGTTTTATATGTATAAATACGAAAATACAAAGTTTTAATCAATTAAATTGGAAACTACGAGTTTTTCCAAAATACAAAGTTTAAACGATATTTCTCTCGTTATTAATTCAACGCACCAATAATCGCATTTTTGTTCGTGTTTAATAAATAAAGATTTAAAATTGATTAGGACACAATTAGAGATTTCAACTAGTATAGTTAGCTTGGTAACCCTGGATTCTGAGTCAATTTCTCGAATGTAGGAATTCGAGGACGATCCTAATTTCCATCTCGAAGTCTTCAATCTTTTCAGTCCAGTCCATATTGAGGTAAGTACATTTTGTGTTAGTTTACAGTTATTTAGTAATCGTTTTAATGCAAGTTTAAACCATGATGCAACACGGAACTCTCTCTGAGAGTACTGACTGTAACTACTGTAACTGTTTGGGGACTGGAGGAGTAGTGTAATGAGTATGACCACATCCAAAATAACTTAGAACTGTACTAGCTTACCCCTCATACACACGGGGATAAGCCGTATCTGAACTGTAACAAACCCAAGCCGGTCATATTCATTGCCTATTCAAATCACACTGTTTTACTGTTAGAAAACTGTTCATTTCTAAATTGTTTAAAAGTGCATGATTCTATTATTATTTCAACTGTCAAATTAGCATGAATTGTGCTTTGCTCCCTCCTGACTGGAGATAACATTTTTAGGGGGATATTGAGGATGCTGAGCTGTTATACAGCAGCTACTATGACCCTGTTCTGTACCCCGTAGTGCTGCCAGAGTCCCCAATGGAGGACGCAGGAATCGAGGCCGATGAGCCGAATGCTTAGATAGATTTTCCTTTCCAGTTTTGTTGTTTCATTTGAAAATCTGTTTATTTGAATTCAGGATTTATTTCAGTACTTTTAAATTCCAGTTGTATTTATTTCAAATGTTCAATAAAGTTTTCAATTTTCGATCATTGAGTTGTGACAAATATAGATGCTGTTGTTATGGTTACCTGCTAATGGAACAGCTTACTGCCGCCGTCTCAACAACGGTGCAGGCTGGGCATAATCCGGTTCGACCCAAATATTTGAGATCGGGTCATGACAACACTCATGATCATGTGAGCCTTCATGTATAACCCAGTGTGCATGTGGACTAGCTATCCATGTGACGCACTACCTTCATGTGCAATAACATTACTTGGACAGATCCTTGTGTACTGATTGGGACAGGAGGAGTATTTATTTGGTTATGTGATCTACACCATTTCATGTATAACTCCAAACTAGATTTAAGTCATGTATAACCTAAGCCTGTTACATAACCAAACATGTCCTCTGAATCACGTAGTTAGCTCAGTTTTCTTATCTATATCATGTATATCTATTTCCACTATATCATGTTCTTTTTTTTACAGTCTCTCTACTATTTCTTTATCAGCAGTTCATGTATATTATTCTATAGCTTGTTTCATATTTTCTTTCATGTTATGAACTGTGTGAGAGATATGTATTCGTTCCTGTCCTGACTGGACCATTGACAATATTACAGATGATGAGGATTGCTGCGACACTTACTATGGAGCAGGCCTAGTTGACACAGGTGATCTGGACCCTCAGCAAGATCCAGTAGTCGCTGAGGACTTGCCATGAGATAGATTAGACTTATATTATTATCTAGTTATGAGACTTTGTGATTGTATTGAGATTTTATTATGGTGTGGTTTACACCGAGATTATTATTCATAGTGTGACTGTTGAGATTATCTTTCTTCTATTCCATCTTAGTTATTGTGATTGAGTTGTACCATATATATATCATTCTCTAATTGGAGCATATTCTAGATTGTGTTAGATGTTGGACCTAGGACAGCGTTCTACCGCCGACACTGCGGCGTAGGCTGGACGTACCCACGTCTCGTGTCCTTACACCGGGTGCAGGTCGTGACAGGAGCGGAGCAAAGTACAGTTCTTGGTAACGAACAAGAACATCATGATATAAAAAGTATAAGAGAACATGTAAAGCACAGGAAAGAACATAAAAGTACATGAATGTAAACAATAAAGTATAAGAATGTAAACAATGAACCTGAAGTACAAGACATGACATGTGCATTACATTTGAAATACAATTAGCCTATGTGACCGGCTGGGGTAAGTACAGAAATAAAAACAAGAGTACAGGAATAACGATACGACTTAGGGCCCGCGTGCACAGTGCAAGACCTAAGCTATCTACATGAATATCAGAACATGGGTTTGGTCACATAGCTAGTGTATTTCCCCTCCCCGACTACAAGTAAGTACAAGAACATGAAGGTACAAGAAAACATGATATCGTGTCACATCGTGTCATCAAGAGAAGTATAAGATATGAATGTAAATGCACAAGACCATATAATGTACTTGCCTTGCTCAGGATGATCAAGAGTAGGTAAAAGAGCTCGATGTCCTCATGTTTAATAATTACAAGTTGGTTAAGTTAAGTTCCAATTAAAGTCAAATCCTATAGTTGAATTATCTACTAAATGTAACCTTAACATGCCAAGGCCTAAACTCCTAGAACATACTCTATCTAGAAGGGAAATGGTACTAGAGAAATAGTGAAGGTTTATGAAGGCAAGGTAAACAACAACTCGAAATTTAGAACTAAACTAGCATACTTAAGTAACCATTTAACTGAAATAATTTCCAAGATTGCTATTAATGTAAACTTGATAAAGCATTAGGCAAATGATATTTTAATAGTACTGGACTGTTCACTAGACAAGAGTGTTTCCTTCTAGTTCAGGTCATACTTACCTATCGCAATTTGGTTTTGAGCCTAAATCTGGCTATACATCAACCCAACTAACTCAGGTAAACAACCTACTGTCACTACAGCAGGACATGCTCTGTTGTTTCCTTCCAGTTCAGTCAAAAACAATCACGACATATCATCCTTTACTAGCTTCCCAATTAAAGAACATTCTATCAATCACAGATTTCTCCTCAATATGCTAACCAAATGAGCCTCTCACTGCACTGCCACTAAACTCAGAATTTACAAGGCAAGTTTAAACAAAAACTAACTTGTGAACCTACTGTCCAGATTTAAAAGTGCATCTCAACATGCACCAGGTAAGACCAATCTGTCCCACAGGTACTATAGCTAAAAGGAAATAAAGAATTGAAAACAAGAGTTAGCTCAAGATAAGCTTGCCATGGGACTGTACAGCAGGGAAGATACAAGATTAAATCTAGGATTCTTGATTCAGTCTAATTTGGAACTGAACTCAAATAATCTGAACTGAAATCTTCCCATGAAGCCCTCATCAAATTAGCAAATGTAGATTACAAGGTAAAATCCCATATCCACCCTTCTCCTTGCCAACCTCCTAACAATTATTCACATGTACTACCACAACTAGAAGAACAAGATAGATTGAGATAAATTACAACTGATCAACCACTAACAACCCAAAATCTTATTGCTGCAACCCAAATTCTGCAGACTTAGGCTAAGGTATAACCAACCCAAACTGCAATGAATCATGGTAGTTAAAACAGTGGAAAGAGAAAAATACTTGATATTCTCAGCCATCCCAAGAACTCAAATAGTGAATTAAGATGAACTGGATACAGGTTTAGATATCAGTACATTATAAAAACTGAACCAAATTGTGGAGTGGTACTCCTAAAATCTAAACTGTAGAGTACCACATCATCTTTACAAATGGATATCCCAAGTTATCTTACAGTCATCCCATACCAAATGATTTCGAAACAAAACTTGCATCCAATCTCAGAGATCACCAAAAACCATCACCTCTCTAACATATGACAAACTAACTCCCAGTTATCTACTACACAAACAAGGAGAAGTCAAACTAAAACATTTAGGGATTCAACTAGATTGGTGTTCAAACATTACCTGAAAAGTTCAACTAGAAATACCTCTTGACACAACCTCGCGTATCCCAACTTTCATGTCCTGATCCGATCCAACCCAAAGATTATAAAAAGGAGTTAATTAATCCTCCTTACCACAGATCAACAAAACACAATAAATCATAACCAAAAACTTCAAGAAAACAATTAGTCGAACAACTGTTCGATTCAAAATAGAGTACCACAAAAATCTAAAATAACTTCAATCTATCTCTAGGTCGACTCTCGAAGTTCGATCCACAACTAAAATAAATTAAAAGAATCCCTCAGATCTCAACTTACCTAATACGGTGCTTGATGGTGGCAACGAACAGATCGAGTCTATCTCTGATCTGAAATCCTCATATCTGAACAATTGGTGAAGGAAAACTGATCGAATCGATCAATTAGTTCAGATGGAGATCCGATCATAACTAAAGAAATCGATCAAATCCAGGAGTTGATAGCAATACTCACTTCGATTGGCTAAAAGATAAAGACAACCATTGATCGATTTGTCCACTGATCTGTGTCATCCAGATCTTGGTCGATGCAAGAAGAGGAACAAATTTAGGTCAATCGATCTTTAAGTGGATCCAGAAGATTGAAAGATTGCAAAAAAGTTCTTACCAAGCATTCGAGTTATTAGAGGAGACGTCGAATCAAAGGAGTGAAGAATCCTCGAAAAACACCAGTCTTTGTCCAAGCTAGCAGCAGAGTCCTCATCAATTTGCTGTCTCCTTCGCCATTGCAGCCCTGTAGTTGAGCTCGAGAAGAAGGAGAACGATGAAATTGGAAAGGACGAGCAATCGAAACAGAAATAAAATCAACTAGTGTGAGACCAATGTCTACTTATAGGTTGTTGAAGAATTTGGGGTCCCCCCCCAACTAGGTCATGGCGGGAAATTTTGGAAACGTTTAGGAGCTTTTGAATTTGTTCTCTCCATTGCTAAGCAGCAGATTAGAGAAAAGAAAGAAGCCTGGCTCGAGCAAATTTAACAGTTTAGAGTTTTTGGGCCAAGAAAGCCCAACAGCTCTAGGCCTAAAGGAATTAATAAAGCTACTTTAAATTAGAGAAGAAAAATAATTCAAGGGAGTTATGAAAATATTATTAAAATTTGGGAGGTGGGGTTACATGTATACCGAGTCGTACTGGCAAATAGGCTATTCAAAATCGTTTTAAAAAATGACCTATGTTTTAAAAAACATCCTTTATTTACAAAAGCTTCTGAAGGATTTCAAAAAGTCCAAAAATCATTTTTGAAAAACTCTGACCAATCCTGACAGAACTCGGCCCGAGTTCAGCCAGAGTTTGGTTAGTGACCGTTTGATTTTTGAACGTTTGAAAACTTGGTCTCCCTTCAGTTGCGAATTTTTACGAGATTTTTTCATCGAGTTCTGTCCGAATTCTGCCGAATTCTACCAGAGTTCTGCCTTTAGAAAAACTATAAATATAGAAGAATTCTAATCATTTCAATCACTCATTCACTTTCATCCCTTCTTTTCTAAGCTTACGTTTCTATTCTAAAGAGTTCTAAAAAGCTTTTATTTTCAAATTCCAAGCCAGTTACAATTCTCTAGTCAATTTGCCAGTACGGTGCGGTCTAGAAGATTTCAGAGAAATTGTAATCAGAGACTTGATTGAAGAAAGACTCTTCAAAACTAAAGTTGGTCGAGTTCTTCGTATCAAAACTCGCGTATTTAGAAGTTGCAAGGACTTTGTATGAAAACTTGCAGGATTTCCAATAGTAGATTCAATTGAAAGCTAGAGTTCTTCCGACTGGACTATCCCTCACAAGAGAAAAACCAGTATACATCGTCGTATTTACGTTTGCCTTCTGATCTTATTTCTTTTACAGTTATTGTTTTATGATTATTGATTTAGTTATGTGATCTTACTGCTAACAAGTTTTTAATTAGCAATATTCCGCTGCTTATTTTATTCACCCTCTCTAGAGTATTCTGCTTTACGACTTCGTTCCTACAATTGGTATCAGAGTGGGTTATACAGGTAAAGTAAGGTAAAATTGTAGTTATATTAATTATTTTAATTGCTATATAGATCACATTATAACACATGGTAACTGTAAAATTCACAAGTGAAGGCCAAGTCACAAATAGACCTCCACTGTTTGACGGCACAAACTACACTTATTGAAAAACACGGATGAGTTTTTTCTTAAAATTTCTTGATTTTGACTTATGGTATATAATTATTGATGGCTACAAAAAGCCTCCTCGTATTACTGTTGAGGGAGTTTTAGTTGATAAACCCCATAATAAATATACTGAGGATGACAAGAAAAAGGCCACTCTTGACGCACGTGCTATTAACGCTTTGTTTTATGCTTTAGACAGAACTGAGTTTAACAGGGTGTCTACTTGCACAACATCGAATGAAGTGTGGAAACTTCTCGAAGTAACCCACAAAGGAACAACGCAAGTCAAGGAGCCAAAGATCAGCAGACTTACTCAAGAGTACGAGGCGTTCAAGATAAAGCCAAATGAATCCGACACTCAGATGTTTACGAGATTCCTGGATATTATAAATTCTTTGTCTTCATTGGGCAAGGAATACAGTAACCATGAGAAAATCGGTAAACTTCTACGAGCTCTCACGAAGAACTGGATTCCAAAGGCTACAACAATCATTGAAGGAAATAACCTCTCAATAATGTCTCTGGAAACACTCATGGGTAAGATACTCACTTACGAGTTGGAACTTCAAGACTTTGAAGATGCTACACCAAAGGAGAAGTCAGAGAAGTCGATCGCTTTTAAGGCTCAACATAGAAGAATTGTCAAAAATGATTCTGACGACAGTGGCTCCGACTTTGAAGATCAAGCTCTTCTGGTAAGAAAATTTAAGAATTTCATGAGATTCAACAGAAGAACAAAAGACAACAATAGCAACAACAACGAGGAAGATCATATTTGCTACGGATGTAAGAAGAAAGGACATATGAGGAAAGATTGTCCAACAACATCATCATCAACCAGAAAAACATCAAATATGACAAAGGCTACCTGAAGAGATCTACATCAAAGAAGTACGCCAATACAAGCATATGGTATGAGAGTGAAGCCAGCGACTCAGAAGACGAACAATCGGATGACACTACAAATGTATGCTTGATGGCTTGCGATCAGGTAACCACCAATCCTCTGTTTGATCCTTATGATGATTTCACCTTTGAGCAACTAGGAGAGGCTTTCAGTAACCTATTAAATGACTACAGAAAACTACGTAGTAAATATAATACCTCTAAGAAGGTACTTAAAGAGTACAAAGGTAAGATAGGAAGACTTACCGACCAACTAGCTGATGTTAGAAATAATATTTCTTCTAGTGAGTCTGGTGAGCTTTCTTCTATTAAGCTGTTGTTACATGAGACTACCAAGTTATCCGAAGAAAAAGACCAAACTATCATCCAACTAAAGGAAGACATATCTAAGAAGAGAAAGAGTCTCTAGTATGCATAAGTCAGAATGGAAACACTTACATATAACTATACTAGATTATATGACACCTCCAAAAAGTTGGAAATTAGTTTAGAAAATGGCCCGAAGTTGCTGCTTCCTATTCTAACACGTGTCAATTACCGAATCATCAGAACACACCCAAACCAAACATCGTCAGACCAAACAATACCAAACCACTATCCAAGAAGACTAATAGGCATGCATTTTTCTATACTAGAAAACCGAAACCTACCAATCATACACCTCACACAACTTTCAACACTTAACATACAAAATGTCATTATTGTAGCCTCATTGGTCATATATCCTCTGCATGTAGAATTAGAAAGTGAGTAGATTTAAATGATTATGCATGGATACCGAAGACTAACATGTCAGGACCCTACAAGAAAAGGGTACCAAGAGTTTCATCTGTAAATTGTTTTGTAGGTCGGACATCCTTCACATGCTAGAAGCAAATGGATCCTCGACAGCCGTTGCTTACGACACATGACCGGTGATGCATCATTATTCACAATACTGTCGAAGAAGAATAAAGAAGGACACGTCTCTTTCGGTAATAATTTGAGAGGGTAAATAATCGATATCAATGACATTGGTAAGGCTCTCTACCCTATGATTAAATATGTTTGTCTAGTTACCGAGTTAAAACATAATCTGCTCAGTATAAGCCATTTAGCTGATCACGGTTATGGCATTAAATTTGTCAAAGACAAATGTACTATAGTTGATAGCTCAACTGGTAGTACTATCTTTGAAGGTATCAGGGAAGACAATGTATATGTTTTCTATCTGTTAGAAGATGCTAACAAAGCAGGTAGATGCTTGATGGCCAAGAGCATTGAGAGTCAACTATGGCATATGAGACTCGGTCATGCAAACATGGACACAATTTCAAGACTATCCACAAAGAAGTTGGTATGCGGCTTACCGGACATATCTTTTAAGAAGGATATGTTATGTAGCGAATGTGAAAAGAACAAAGCTACCCGATCCGTCTTTAAGTCCAAGAATAATGTAAGTACCACTAGACCTCTACAATTATTGCATATGGATCTATTTGGACCTAGTAGAATTGCTAGTCTAGGTGGTAAGTTATATGTATTTGTCATTGTAGATGATTTCCAAGAACAATGTAAGTACCACTAGACCTCTACAATTATTGCATATGGATCTATTTGGACCTAGTAGAATTGCTAGTCTAGGTGGTAAGTTATATGCATTTGTCATTGTAGATGATTTCTCTAGATACATGTGGGTATATTTTCTTGTACGCAAGAACAATACTTTGTCAGAATTCATCACCTTTTGCAAGAAAGTACAGAATGAAAAAGGTTTCATGATTACTTGCATTCGTAGTGATCATGGTGACAAATTTGAGAATGCAGAGTTCAAGCAATTTTGTGACACACACGATTATTTGCATGAGTTTTTCTGCCCTAGGACTCTACAACAAAATGGAGATGTGGAACGTAAGAATATGACTCTATCTGAAATGGCTAGAATAATGTTGAACCAGTTTAGTCTACCTAGATACTTTTGGGCTGAAGCTGTCAATACATCGTGCTATGTTCTCAATAGGGTTCTGATTCAACCTATATCGAAGAAGACTCTCTATGAGTTATGGTTTGATAGAACATCCATTGTTTCATATTTCAAGATATTTGATTGTAAATGCTTTATTCTTAATACTAAAGACAATCTGAGTAAATTTGATGAAAAGGCCGATGAAGGTAACTTTTTAGGTTATGCGGCAAAGTGCAAAGGGTACTGAGTCTTCAATAAGAGAACCATGATCATCGAAGAATCAATTAATGTCAAGTTTGATGAACCAAATCATCATTCAGTCGATGACGATGATGAAGACGTAAGTACACCAAGTACAGCTACTATAAAACCATCACACAAAGATGCAGAACCTTCACACGAAGCACCAGCTGAGCCTCCAAGCAAACCTCCACACCAAGCACCAGCTGAGTCTTCAAGCAAATCACATACAGACCAGAAGCCGGAACCAGGAATCCTGAGGATATGCCAAAAAAGATGAGATTCTTTGCAGATCATCCAAAGGACTTAGTAATTGGTGAGATTACCAAGGGTGTAAGTACTCGTTCCTCTAATAAAGATATAGCTTCCTGTGTTGCTTTTATCTCACAGCTTGAACCCAAAAACATTAAAGAAGCATGTAGTGATAATTTTAGGTTAGATGCTATGCAAGAGAAATTAAACCAATTCGAACGGAATTAAGTTTGGGAACTTGTTCCCAAGCCCATTGATCATCCGGTCATTGGCACCCGTTGGGTATTTCGAAACAAATTGAATGAGAACGGTTTAGTAACTCGTAATAAGGCTCGACTTGTAGCTCAAGGATACAGTCAAAAAGAAGGTATCAACTACGATGAGACTTACGCCCCAGTTGCGAGATTAGAATCCATTCGCATGTTAGGTACATTTGCATGTTTTCATAATTTTAAATTATTTCAAATGGATGTTAAAAGCGCATTTTTAAATAGTTTTATAAAAAAGTTTATGTAGCTCAACCTCCAGGTTTTACTGATTTCAGAAATCCTGATTATGTTTTCAAGTTGAAGAAAGTCTTATACGGTTTGAAACAAGCCCCTCGTGCTTGATACTATCGTCTAAGCTATTTTCTACTTGACAACGATTTTTCAAAGGAAAAGGTTGACACTATACTGTTTATAAAATCTTTGAATAGCAATCTTCTTTTGATTCAAATCTATGTAGATGATATTATTTTTGGATCCACTGATGAATCTCTTTGTCATGAATTTTCTAAGTGTATGCAGAATGAGTTTGAGATGAGCAAGATGGGAGAGCTAAAATTCTTTCTTGGACTGCAAATCAAATAAACCAACAATGGGACGTTCATAAATCAAGCAAAGTACACAAAAGATTTATTAAAGAAGTTCGACCTGGGAGCAGTCAAACCACTTAGCACTCCAATGGTGCCTTCAACCAAGCTTGATATTGATGAACAAGGCAAACCCGTCGACATACGCAAGTATCGAAGTATGATCGGTAGCTTACTATACTTAACTGTTAGTCGACCTGATATTATATTTAGTGTTTGCTTGTGTACATGGTTTCAAGCCAATCCTAAGAAATCACGCAGGTAAGCGTATCTTTCGATACCTTAGAGGCACTCTTCTGTCGGCTTATGATATCCTAAAACTACGTCGTTTGACCTAACCGGTTATTCTGATGCCGATTTTGCTGGATGTAAAGTAGATAGAAAAAGTACCAGCGGCACATGTCATTTCCTAGGAAAAGCCCTAGTCTTTTGGTTTAGTAAGAAGCAAAATTCTGTCGCATTATCAACAACTGAGGCTGAGTATATCGCCGCAGGACGTTGTTGTGCACAAATTTTGTGGATAAAGCAAACTTTAGAAGACTTTGGCTTAGACTTCACACACATACCCATTTTCTGTGATAACACTTGTTCTATTAATTTGACTAAGAATCCAGTATGTCATTCTTGTACTAAGCATATCGAGATTCGACATTATTTTCTTAGAGATTATTAACAAAATGGAGATATAGACCTTGTATACATAGACAAACAGAATCAATTGGCTGACATTTTAACAAAATCTCTAGCGGAAGATCGTTTCAATTATTTATGTCGAAAATTAGAATTTTAGATGTCAATAATATTAATTAATTTTGTTTTATTAATTAATTTTTCAATACTCAACAACTGTTTTCGAGACAAGCCTACAAAGAGTCTGTCTGTCACTACGACTACGATCGAAGCGAAGTGGTACTTAATTGTTTCCCGGTGAACTTCCGTTAGCTGGGATAGTACTCCTACAGCTAATCTGAAATAGACGTTGAGTAAAGAAATTTAATTTATAAAATAATATTAATTATATTATTTAAAATTTAAAATTACTAAACTTTGAATTAAATATTTGAAATGAGTTGATAAAAAGGTTGTGATGTGATTTAGATATTTTGTCTAGTTTGTCATACTATTGCGACTTTTTATTGTCTTTGTTTACTTAGAAATGCTTCGACATTCCAAGCTAGTATCAGTACTTTTATTTGTGCTAGTTTTAGAACTTTTGGTGACATTTTTTTGTTATGTTTGTCTGTTAAACGTCGTTTTTCTATTCTCTACTTTAGAGATTTATATCAGTTTAGTTCTATTTAGCATATCTTGTTATAGCACTCTTTATTATGCTTCGATACCAACTGCCTACGAATTTTTTTTATATATACCATGCCTGTGAATACTTTAACTACCTGTGATAAATATTTCATATATCTTTTTGTTATATTTCTTCACTGATTGTTGCTTATGCATATATTGCGGGAGAGCTTTCTCTTTTGCAATTATTTTGCTAAGTGACAATGGGGGAGAAAATAAAGATCTAACATCTTCTCTTTATAAGATTACAGGAACAATTTTTTTTTCCATACCAAAATTCATTTTTTGTCTTATCAAAGATACCAAAGATGTTATATCAGTCAATGTTTGTCAATTATCAAAATGGGGGAGATTGTTGGCCCATTGGTCATGGTCAAACCTGATTTTAATAATTGATCAAACTCTGTCTCGATATACGGAGCTACACAGATGTTTACTCAAGATGTTTTGGATACTTGGACACTGATCAAGATCGAATATCTACTAAATTCAAGACCGAAGCTGTATTTGCTTCTCGAGTCTGTATTTTTTTATGCAATGTATTTTTTACTTTTATTGAGTCTAGAAATACATTGTATACCGAGTCGTACTGGCAAATAGGCTATCCAAAATTATTTTCAAAAATAACCTATGTTTTGGAAAACATCCCTTATTTACAAAAGCTTCTGAAGGATTTCAAAAAGCCCAAAAATTATTTTTGAAAAACCCTGACCAATCCTGACAAAACTCGGCCCGAGTTCGGCCAGAGTTTGGTTAGTGACCTTTTGATTTTTGAACATTTGAAAACTTTCTCCTTTCAGTTGTTGATTTTTACGAGATTTTTTCATCGAATTCTGTCAGAATTCTGTCCGAATTCTGCCAGAGTTCTGTCTTTGGGAAAACTATAAATAGAGATGAATTTTGACCATTTCAATCACTCATTCACTTTTATCTCTTCTCTTCTAAGCTTACATTTTTATTCCAAAGAGTTCTAAAAAGATTTTATTTTCAAATCCCAAGCCAGTTACAATTCTCTAGTCAATTTGTCGGTACGGTACAGTCTAGGAGATTTCAGAGAAATTATAATCATAGGCTTGATTGAAGAAAGACTCTTCAAAATTGAAGTTGGTCGAGTTCTTCGTATCAAAGCTCGCATGTGTAGAAGTTGCAAGGACTTCGTATGAAAACTTGCAGAATTTTCCCATAGTGGATTCAACTGGAAGCTAGAGTTCTTCCGACTGGACTAGTCCTCACAAGAGGAAAACCAGTATACATTGCTGTGTTTGCGTTTGTCTTCTGATCTCATTTCTTTTTAAGTTATTATTTTGTGATTATTGATTTAATTCTGTGATCTTACTGCTAACAAGTTTTTAATTAGTAATATTCCGCTACCTACTCTATTCACCCCCCTCTAGAGTATTCTACTTTACAACTTCGTTCCTACATGTTGTTCTATTATTATAGTTGCACAGTTGCTTATAATTACAATACCTAAGCTCCCTACCATTCTCCCTCATTACAATCACTTGCATCCTAGGTGCACACTAAATCCCAATCACACTGAATACACACTAAATTGTTTTCATCACTCCACACTACACATATATTTATAGGTAACAGTCTCCTTATGCATAAACACTTACCCTACAGTACCTAATGCAACCACTCACACTATCAACACTCTTCACTCATACAACACAACCAAACAGATAACTCCTAGACCATACACACACAAGTACATATATATGCCCATATATATAACTATATATAGTTATGACCAATTATTTAATGAGTAAACCCATCTATACACAAGTGTAGAACTGAAAAACAAAGCCAAAATGGCCAACTTGGCATTCTCACAAACACTTGACGTGCATCTCATGATACGCTCATGATACGCACCCCCAAACTCTCCAAGTCTAACCCAAAGCCTACCCACAAGTTCTAAAAAATGATTAGAGTCTAAAAAAAGTGTTAGCAAGCCATTCCAAGTATCATGGCTCAAATCTACATATGTGTGGCACCCGTGTCGAAAGAAAATCCCTAAAATCACATCGTGTCCTACAGTATCCAATTGTGCACTCGTAGCTAGCCTTACAATACTCTAGCAAGTCCAATTAGACCTACCTAACCTAATGGCAAACACTTGGTGTGCCAATCTCAGATTTTCTCCAAAGTTGACACAAAAACCTATGTAAAAGTCTTCAAATGGGTCCAATGAAGCCCAAGCTTCTCCTCATGGGTAGCCCTAATGCATGGGTGGTTCCTAAATGACTAATCACACTAATTAGAATCAATTACAGTGGTTTAATTTTAGATTTATCTATTGGAAGATGGATTCCCAATGCAAAGTCAAAAGGG
This sequence comes from Iris pallida, assembly GCA_029216955.1. NCBI lineage: Eukaryota > Viridiplantae > Streptophyta > Magnoliopsida > Asparagales > Iridaceae > Iris > Iris pallida. Next base: position 3,361,194 of record JANAVB010020798.1, read on the forward strand.
ATACAAAGAGACACAACCTTCAAAAATGGACACCTCCTTCAAGCTTCTCTCCCTCCAATGCTTCCTTATTGCTAATCCAAGCTCTAGCCTCCTTGAGATGACAACAGAAATGGTTTGGGAATTAATTTTGGAATGGTAGAGGTTGGTTCTTCTTCTCAAATGAAGAGAAAATGGAGATGAGCCAAATTAGGGTTTGTGGAGGCTAATTAATGAATGAAATGAGGGAATTTATAGGGTATATGACCAGCTACTATTCTCCAATCCTAATGCAATATAAAATTCCTAATAAACCCTCACAATTAGTCATGAAGGTTTATTTTAGGAAGGGCTTTAATTAAGGAAGGTTATATCAACTAAAAGAAGGGTTTTTCCTTAATCATTGCTCTCAAATAAATGGGTGCACCAAGACTAACTAATGGGTACACTAAGGGTGTCATGAAAAGTATAGTTGGGTCCATCTAGGTTTACTAGCAACTAGTCTAACTAGTAGCTAACAACTAGCAACTATCTACATCATATATTTAATTATATGCAATAATACCAATCATGAAAAAATAAAATAAAAATACAATCATTACAGTTTATATGAAATATAATTTTTTAAATTGGTACAAAATAGAAAAAGACAAAAATATCCATATTCTGAAAATGTGGTAGTTACAATCCTACCCCCTAGAAAATTTTGTCCTCCAAATTTGAGTTAGTTGTCCAAATTTGAGTTGGTTGTACTCTTCTCTAGGTCAAGCCCCCAATAATCAAAAATCTAGCAAAATTCTATCTAAAATTATACAGCAAGCAATTCTATGGAATGTAAACAATCATACATGGTTATGATCTCTACAGTGTCAAGTTATTGCAGCCTCTACCAGGGTTCACTACTACTCTAGCATGAGTATCACATATGCAAGCTAAAGGTACTAAGAAATCAATCAAGCAATCAATAGATGAAAAGCAACAAGAAAGAAGAAAGAACAGAACCTAACTTTCTAGCCCATCACCTGTAGTGTTTGTCCCCTCGACCACCATCGCAAATGCCCTGCTCTGACAAGGTATCTCCCCCTGCTGGTGCGGGGCAATTCACAGTATCATAGGTGGCCTAGCTAGACTCCTCTTATCTTTGTATCCTAATACATATCAACCTGCTGGCACTCATCAACCACTCTAGGATACTTACCCATACATTGGCAACATAACCATCTATAATACCCTATTGCCCTACCAAACTCAGATTTTCTAAACACTCCACTCCCACACGATACCTATTTCTACATATATACACATATAAAAAACATGCATGACAATACTGATACTAATTCCTTGAACCACCACTGATACCCTACTCTCCCTTCTGCCCTTGGTACCTTTACTAACTATGTTGACACTTACCATAGAACTATTTCTATAAAGGTGTTGCATTATGATTCATCTCTATATTACTACCTATTTCTCACATGCTTAACCATGAACCATTCACAAACCCACAAACCCCCAAGCTATACTCCTAACAACCAACACTGATACTCAAAGGCACAAACCTATTATAAGCTACCAAACTACTACACTACCCAAGGAACTTCAGAACTAATAGAATGAACCACTATAAGGAACTGTACTAGAGGAACTAAGGATATCTATATCCTGAGCTAATAAGATGATGGAGATACATTCTATTATAACCGAAATGGGATGAAAAAGATGATATGTTAAGAACTAATTTAAGATACAATCTGATAATCATATACGTCTATCCGTAATCATGTTATCCAAAATCCTCGTCACGCCAGTAAGCATAGTTGTCATAAACAATATGTATATAACTGAGGTATATACCCCTATAACCATGTCATTAAGAATTCTCATGTAAACCCCCCAAAATTTATAATTGATTTTTATAATTAAATTAATTTTTGTTATGTCTTTCATTAGATATGGATTCATTTGCTACTAGTGTATTAGTATTATTAACGTATGTGTGTATATATATATATATATATATATATATATATATATATATATATATATATATATATATATATATATTATATGTGTGCACGTTCGTATTTCTAATAAATAAAGAATATAATAGAATCTAAATTTTTTAGGAATTTATTTATAAAATTTTCTAGAATTTATTGTTAGCTTAAAATATATACTCATATTTTGATTATATATATATATATATATATATATATATATATATATATATATATATATATATATATAATAGTAAATGTTAGTAATGAAAAAGAAAAAAAGAAGAAAAAGAAATGGGCGGCCTACACCCCAACAAGGGGAGGGCCAGGCCGCTGACCTAGGTGGGCATTAGAGCCATGGTTTAAGAGTAAAGAAAAAGAAAAAGAAAATAATATCCACTCACCCCACTTAAAGGGGCGGGCCCCCACCCTCTCCTTTGCTTGCTGCTGGAAGCAGCAAGCCAACGCAAAGACAAATCCGCGCGTGGGTGGGTTCACATTGGGTTATTACTAATCCTAGTATTGCTAGGTTTTGCTCCAACTTGCTATATATATACCACAAGCCTCAAAATCCTAATCTTCCAAAACTAAAGTTGAGGCTGATCATACCCTCTTCGCCTACGATTTCATTTCACCAGCGACGGAGCATTGTGCGCGACGAACGGAGCATCGGAAGTCAGCCCCGCGTCACCCACGTAGCAGTTTTCCCACTCAAGGTACCCTACTTCCTTACGACGTAACTTTTTACTCGTAGCACCGATTTTCGATCCGTAAGATTTTCTGGAAAGTAGACTTGACCCTCTTCGAGATCCTCCAGGTGGATTTCGAAAACAACCCATCGACTTGCTCGAAAAATCGAGACAAAGTTGAACAAAAATCTGTTTTCTGTAATACTAAAAACTGTTTTAAAACGACAACTTGTCGGCCAATTTTCTTGCTGTGCAGTAAGGTACTGTAGGAACTAATTGAAAATAGTAAAAAAACAACATAACTAAGATTGCAATGCATCTTCTGGATCATCGTTTCGATTAGCGTGTAAAAAGTAGATTGATGATGAAGTTGAGGAAAAACCTGTGTTTAGTTATAGTAATTTTCTGAATTTTGTCCGATATGGAGTGCGCCCAGACAAACCGGGCGACGTGGTCGCGCGCTATACACATCAAAAGACGCATATGGACGTTGTCGACTTGGGAACTGACGGAACTCAGTTTCGTCGTGTGTGCGCGACGAAATCTGTCCATATCCGTCGGGATACCCCGTATCGACGTTTTGCAAACTTGCCTATAACTTCGTGTACAGTCGTCGAATCGAGACAAAATTTGTGCCAACAGGTCTGGATCAAAATTCTGGTCCTGCGTGCCAAGTTTGGTTCTATTCTGAGAAGGTCGAATCGGAACCCCTTTTTTGGCGGGCTCGCGACCCACTCAAACGGACGATTTTGTACACGGCTCATCGGAATCCAAAACTGGACATACCGTTGAGTTCCTCTCCTCAAACTGAATCAATAGACATGTATTTTGATGACTTTAGAGACCATAGACTTTGGCACACATTTCGGTGCAAAGCGGGTCCAACGGTGGACATCGCTTTGCCCCGAAATTACGATTTTGCTCCTGTTCCGGAATTAGACTTTTGGACAGGCGTTTCCTAGGTATATCTTTTACATCGAGTGCATTTTTGATGTTTGTTTCAGCGTCCGGAGTTGTTTGGAGATTGTGACATTTTTTGACTGACATTGTGATTTTTTGGACTTGCCACTTTGCACCATCAGGCAAGATACCTTGCTACCCTACTCTGTGATTATTATATTCTTATTTTTAGTTGTTATTTTCAGCATTTCTTGTTTCTTTCATACTTGGGTGCAAGCGACTCTATCGGTCGTTTTTCTCGTTTTATTTATTTCTCTTGCATTGACTTAGTCTAGTGACCACCCATTGATGTTGAGGTATTGGTATATCTCATACGGCTTTGACACTTGTTGTATCACATGATTTGAGTCACATATAGGACATGTATCCGCATAGTCAGCTGGCCACCGATACGTATGGAGCGTACGACGGATAGGAGTAACTGCCAATAGAATTGCATGCTAGAAGACTTGGCGGTTATTAGAGGTACATATCAGTCATGGAGATGATGATACTAGACATTGGGTGGGGAAAACAATACCTGACGTATGGGCTTCGATTGCACTTCCCTTGTAACCCGGAAGCTCCGCTGGAGATACGGGTATGTTTAGCCTCTCAGGTTGGCCACTGTCGTTCTTGGAACGTCATGCGCTTGGTCACTGGTGCCCAAGAGGGGACTATACCGGATCCTATATTCAGCCAGGGCTCATGCGTCGAAGGATTGTATCTCAACTGCATATTCACAGTAGAATGGTCAGGAACCCGATTGCATGCATATCTTTTTCTCTTATTATATTATCACAGTTTATATGGCATGGTGTTTTCTTGTATCTTGCTATGTCCCCTGAGGACCTGGTTATCTCTCCAGGGTTAGACAATTTTCCACATGAGTATGGAGCGGCATTGGGTGCAGCTTACATCGATGACGAGACAGTTTCTACTGATTTCTAGTTTATTCCTTATTTGAGGCATTAGTGGACATCATTTTTATATCTCATTTTCTTTCTATTTTACGGAGGTTGGGCTCCGATCTTGTGAGACTATTTTTCATAGCTGTTTGGAGTGAGTATGTTCATCCGGCTATCTTTTGATATTCTTATTTATTTATTTGGACTCTATTATCTTCTGTGTTGAGCTATGATGAGATTAGATTATGTTATTCTGGCCTGTGATTATTTTATTTACAACTTATGTGCATATATGAGGATTCCATATATTGGAGTATTTTTCGTATATGTGCAGCTGGCATGTTCACGTACTTCGTCCTACGTATTTTGGGACTGGGGCGTTACATGTTTTTGTGGTGGCCCATGCAGGTCAGCGTTAATATTGTTGGATTACACGACTGTGCCCAACAAGCCTGCATATAGGAATAGGAATATCTCATCCAGAACTACTATGCCCCTTGACTTCCAACCTTTTTGAAACTTCCTTGATTATTTGATTTGCCTCCTATTTAATCTTTCCTAATATCAACTTATCTTCCTCGTGCCAACAGTATGAATCTACAAAGCGAACGCACTTCTGCCGTGGCCCTCACATCTGGTGAAGAGGCTACTCCATAGGGACAGAATCCTCCCATGACTCCAGTGACACCATACCCGCCAGGACAGTCGCAGCCTACTACGACACCGGCGACGGAGTACCCAGAGATCGCAGCACCCCCAGGCAGCCAGGTTGGGCAGACCACTACTATGCCACCGGAAGAGAATGTACCACTGCCTCCACCACCACCATTCCCTCAGCAGTTTCCCCCACAGTCAGGACCTCAGATGCCTCCACCACCGACTGATGGGAGCCCTACTTCTCAGTTTATGTATGCCATGATGCAGGCCCAGTGGCAGCAGACTGAGCTGATGAGACAGACGATGATGGCAGTATTAGCTAGACCTCCACCACCACCTCCAGTACCAGCACCAGTACCGGCTCTGCATCCTTATGAAGGCTCTATCAAGAATTTTACAGATATGAACCCCAAGGCCTTTAGAGGAACGGAGAAGCCATTAGAGGTGTCACAGTGGCTTATTAGTACAGAGAAGCTACTGAAGGCATACCAATTGCCAGCTCGAGATTGGATGACAGCAGTGGACCTACTGTTAGAAGATAAGGCTCACCACTGGTGGAAGGCAGAAGAGAGACCATTAGGCACTGGGATCACCTGGAAGCAGTTCTATGATACATTTTATGAGAGGTTCTTCCCTATTCATGTTCAAGATGGTCTCTATGACCAGTTCCTCCATCTGAAGCAGGGAAATATGACAGACAGTTGATGAGTATGACTCAGAGTTCAACAGCCTGAGTCAATTTGGTACGGGATTGATTCCGACGGAGTTAGAGAAGGTGAGGAGATTTCACCAGGGCCTGGCACCAGAGCTCAAGTCTTATACGACTACCCAGTCCCGAGTCTCCCATTCAGCTGTCTTGGAAGAAGCTCGTGCTCAGGAGATTCTTCGTAAGGAGCAGCAGCAGACGTCGAGACGCCATACCTCAGCAGTCGCACCAGCCCGAGCTACTCAGGTGGACCTATTAGAAGGGCCACAGGACAGTTCCAGCAGAGACACACACCTTACCAGAAGCCCACTTGCCACTATTGTGGAAAGCAGGGGCATATCAGAGATGACTGTCGACTTCGTTTGGGCTTATGTATGAGATGTGGATCAGGACAGCACTTGGCCAGAGATTGTCCTGAGCAGCAGGCTCTAGTTCAGGTGCATCAGGCCAAGAGGGCCACAACACCAGCACCTCGTCCACCATTACTACCATAGACAACACAGTACCACAAGGCCAGAGCTCAAGGCCCAGGACAGAACCATGGAAAGGCATTCTCTCTAGCTACTGAGAATGTAGAGACAGAGGCAGAGGTCATAGCAGGTATGGTTTTAGTTGCATCTTTTCCTGCTATTACATTATTTGATACTGGAGCCACATATTCATTTATAGCCACTAGTTTTGCCACTAGACACAGCATTTCCATCACCCCCTTAGCTAAGAATGTTAGAATCCTCACTGGAGGAGGAGTTGTACCTGTTAGTGGTGTTTGTAGACTTTGTCCTGTAGTGATAAATGGCAGAGAGATGATGGCACGACTTCTTGTATTCCCTATGCCGACATTTGATGTGGTTCTTGGAATGGACTGGTTGAGCCAGCATTTCGCTCTCATAGACTGCCGTAGGAGCAATATTATCTTTAGACCACCGAATGCGGCAGAGTTTGAGTTCACCAAAGAAGACGAAGAGAGTTGTGATGCACCCGCATCGGAGACTCATATGATGATGTATGACACCACTCAGCACCCTATTATCACCGAGTTCGAGGATGTATTCCCTGAGGAATTGCCGGGACTACCACCTGACCGAGATATTGAGTTTTCTATTGAGCTTATTCCCGGAGCCGAGCCTATTTCATCTCGAGTATATCGTCTGGCACCCAAGGAGTTGGTAGAAATGAAGACGCATATTGATGACTTATTGGAGAAGGGCTTTATTCGTGCCAGTGCGTCACCATGGGGAGCACCCGTTCTTTTTGGGCCTAAGAAAGACGGGACAGTGCGCATGTGCATCGACTACAGAGCATTGAATGCAGTGACGGTAAAGAACAAGTATCCCTTGTCGCGTATAGACGATCTATTTGATCAGCTGAGTGGAGCAAAAGTATTCTCCAAGATTGACTTACGATCGGGCTATCACCAATTAAAGGTTCGGAAGGAAGACATTGCAAAGACGGCTTTTCAATCAAGGTATGGACACTACGAGTTCTTGGTCATGCCTTTTGGTTTGACCAATGCTCCCGCAGTCTTCATGAATTTAATGAACAAGATCTTTCACCAGTACTTGGACAAATTTGTAGTAGTCTTTATAGATGATATCTTGATTTACTTCAAGAGTCAAGAGGAGCATGAGCAGCATCTACAGATAGTTTTGGGAACATTGAGGAATGGGCAACTCTTCGCGAAGCTTAGCAAATGTGATTTCTTTCTCAAGGAGGTATCATTTCTTGGTCATATTGTTACGGGTGATGGTATATCAGTGGACCCTGAGAAGATCACAACAGTCAAATCATGGCCCGCTCCCACATCAGCTTCTGAGTTGAGAAGTTTCTTCGGACTTGCAGGTTACTACCAACGGTTCATGGAAGATTTCTCTCGAATAGCGGGGCCTATGACTCGACTAACTTGCAAGGATCAGGAGTTTGTATGGACAGACGAGTGTCAAGCCGCATTTGATGAGTTGAAGAAGCGATTGACCACAGCACCAATCTTGACACTACCATCGGGCCTGGGAGGATTTGTGATCTACAGTGACGCATCCGGGAAAGGATTGGGATGCGTATTGATGCAGTATGGTCGTGTAGTAGCATATGCATCGCGACAGTTGAGAGTGCATGAGAAGAATTATCCGACCCACGATCTAGAGCTCGCAGCGGCTATCTTTGATTTGAAGCTATGGAGATACTACTTGTACGGCGAGAAGGTTGATATCTACACTGATTATAAGAGCCTTAAGTACGTGTTCACGAAGAAAGAGTTGAATATGCGACAGCGACGTTGGTTGGAGTTGATGAAGGATTATGAGATCGAACTACACTATCATCCGGGCAAGGCTAATGTCATGGCAGACACATTAAGCCGTAAGCCCATGGCATACTTTTTGACCACACAGAAGGAGTTGATTAAAGACTTGGAGCAGCTTGGTATTGAGGTAGTATTGCCTGGAGCAGATGTCGTATTAGCCGACCTCCAAGTGCAATCATCATTGGTAGAGCGCATCAAGGCAGTATTGCCCAACGATGCTAGATTTCGTCGGCTCAAAGAGAGGACTGAAGCAGGATAGCAGACGAGATTGAGGATCCACCCTGATGGGACATTGCGATGTGGTGATCATATTTATGTTTCCAATGGAGAGCTACGGCAGGAGCTTATGGCAGAGGCGCACAGTTCGACTTACTCTATTTATCCCGGAGGAACCAAGATGTACCGCGACTTACGACAGTATTATTGGTGGCACGGAATGAAGTGAGAGATAGCTCGTTTCGTTGCCAAGTGCATGGTGTGTCAACAAGTGAAGACGGAGCATCAGAGGACGGCCGGATTATTGCAGCCGCTACCCATTCCTGAGTGGAAGTGGGAGCACATTACTATAGATTTCGTCACGAGTTTTCCTCGGAGTCCTAGGGGACGTAACGCAGTGTGGGTGATTGTTGATAGACTCACCAAGTCATCCCCTTTCTTACCTTTTAGAGTGGGCCAGTCGACAGAGGTATTGGCAGATATGTATATGGAGCAGATTGTGAGATTGCACGGTGTGCCTGTTAGTATTGTGTCAGACCGCGACTCGAGATTTACCTCACATTTTTGGAGGAGTATGCAAGAGAGTTTGGGCACACGATTGAAGTTTAGCACATCATACCATCCGCAGACAGACGGCCATCGGAGCGTACTATTCAGACGCTAGAGGATATGTTGAGAGCGTGCATGCATGACTTTGGCGGTTCATGGGAGGACCATCTTCATCTTGTTGAGTTTTCCTACAATAATAGCTATCAAGCGAGCATTCAGATGGCTCCGTTTGAAGCGTTGTATGGTAGGAAGTGTCGGTCTCCTGTTTGTTGGAGCGACATAGGAGAGAGACAACTATTGGGTCCCGAGTTGGTCTTGAGCACAGTGGAAACAGTGAAGAAAATTCAGGGCCACCTGCGAGCAGCGCTGTAGGAGCGTAAAAAGTGCTTTATTTGACTAAATTAAAGGAATTGAAGACTTTGCGCAAGCAACTCTCTTTATGAGCAATTTTACGCCAAAGCCATTTGCATTGGACTTTACGCGAGCTACTTTACGCCAAGGCAGTTTTACGCCTGCAGATAAACTGTCAGGCCGCATTTAATGCGAAAGATTTGATTTGACAGAATGATTATTGCTGACAACATGCAAACACAGAAGTCGAGAAGATCGAATTGTCACCAAACCCGATACTTGTCGTATGGTGTGCAGAGAAGGCTGTTTTACGCTCAATAAAATTTCTTCCTTTTTACGTACTGTAGTTATTCGAGCTTTTACGCTCAAAACTATTGTGAGCGTAAAGTCTATTTGGGCTAAGTTTTACGCTCAAGGCTATTTTAGCCACTTTACGCTGGGAAGTTTATTTTGAGTTGTTTTTACGCCAACTTACCACTTTACGCTCAGGGCATATTTTGGGTCATTTTTACGCCCGATCCTTCCTGATTACTTTAAAATGTGGTTTGCCCACGTGGCTTTCATACAACACTTATCGAGGGATGTGTATACGTGCCCTCCTTATTTTGTTGAAGTATTGGGACGTGTGTCATCCCACGATGACGGTTGCTAGCGTAAAACCCCGGTTTGGATGCTTTTTACGCATGACGTGTTTTAGTCTATAAATAGACTGATTTTCAGAATACAAAGGAGATAGAGAGAGAGACAAGAGAGAATACAAAAAAGATCAGAGCCCAGAGACTTTGATTTTTCAGAGCATTCTTCTTCAATTTTCCTTCCAGAACAGAGTGAAGCAAAGCAGAAAAGCATTCGACCTCGCCATCAGTGCCTAAGTGCGTCGATACCTTTCTGGTGACTTAGTTCTTCCAGCTGTTCATCTTCTAGCAGTGATCTTCATCATCATCATATGGTCCAAGGAATAAAGTGATCGCTTTCAGATCAGACTTCCATAGCAATACTTCCCAGAATAATTTGTACTTCTTGTACTTTTTTTTCTCATTTTATTTTTAAAAGCCAATTTTAGGCATTTTGTTAAGTGAAACAAAATGACGACTCTGCTGGGGACGACCTTCTCCTCTGATGAGGAGGCAATTGCTTAATACGATGATGTGTCGATCGGATCGACTAAGAAGACTCTGGTTGTACACTCCGACCAGACTGCCTACGAAGAAATGCTCCGAATTGGGGGTGGTACTCGCTGCTCCAATGTTCAGAAATCGAGGAAGGCGCGAAAAGTTTGGATTCCCAAATCCAAAGCGTCCTCGGATCTCCCTAATGTCTCTGAAGGTAAAGGAATTCTTCCTACTCTTGTTGTAGGGGCTCCCGTTTGTATCGAGGCAGTCTTTACTTCAGTGTTGCGTCCTGAGTGTAACAAACAATCTCTTGTCTGTGATAGTGAAGATTCCCAAGTTTTACGCCCAGCACGTAAAAACCAAGTTTTACGCCCAGCGCGTAAAAGTGAGGTTTTACGCCCAGCGCGTAAAAACCAAAATTTACACTATGTGCATAAGAACAAGTCTCCCGTCTATGACAAGATAGACCCTAATGCTTTACGTTCTGAGCATAAAAATAAGTCTCCCGTCTGTGACGTGGTAGACACACAAAAATTACGCTCCATGCGTAAAGGAAAATCTCCCATCTATGACGTGGCAGATACTCATGTTTTGCGCTCTATGCATAAAGGTAAATCTTCTGTCTGTGACAGTGTAGATAAAATTCACAATAGTGCTTCTGCACCTAAATTGAATTTACCTGCACGCATGAAGCATAAAAACATAGTTGGTAAAACTTATGTTTTTAACCAACAACCTTCTTATACTACTGTACGCAAAGTACCAAACCTTCAAATTACGCGCAATACTGATGGAGTTCTTTGTGCTCAAAAATCTTAGGATTTACGCACGCAACTCCGAGCTCGTAAGAATGTACAGTTTGGTTCTGCGAATACAGCCAGTAATCTTCTTTATACACAAGGAACTAAACGTTTCTCTACTCCAAATGTAATAAAGAAGACTAATCCCTCTACTCCTTCTGATTTACGTGAATTGCTACTGCAAAAGCATAAAAATAGACAATCTCCTGTGATACTCCCCCAAGAAAATCATCATTGCGAGTGTCACCAGATTATAATCAAATATTGTTGTTCAGCTTCTAAACGGTCAGTTTTTGATCGATTAAGCTTCAATGAGCCTCAACTACAAGCTGTTGACCAAGAACATGAGTTGTCATATGCGTCAGTCAACATGGCATCTCATACCAACAGAGGACGACGTCCAAGACGCAATACGTCCCAAACTCCAGGTCAACAACAATTCAACAGACTTCTTGATTCCTTTGAAGGAGTATGTAGAAGCATGGAAAATATTACTTTTAGTCCCACATCGGAAAGGAGAAAAAGAAAGGGCTCACTCCATTCTATAAATAGAGCCCCCTTACCTCCTTTGAAAAGGGCACCAACTTCTCTTCCCTCCTTCCAAACTTGGACTCTTCCTATTAGCACCTTCGGGTGCTAAGTAGAAGAAGTCTAGGGCAGCGCGGGCTCATCGGACTCAGTCAGCTGTCCCAACCTCTGACCATCAAGAGCGTCCCGCTAAGTGGGCCTCTGATGGAAAGTTGTATAGAGCCGTCCGTGTCCAGCCTCCGACGACAAACGGACAGAGTGGTTCTCAAGAGTCTCCCAACAAAGATCGAGGGCAAGTGTTTCTATTAGCCCCACATCAGGGAGCAAACATGATACCTACGCACTCGTGTGTTCGGGATTCCCGGGCCCACAAAGCGAGTGCACGGGCTGATCGAGACATTCCTCATGCGGCTCGGTCATGAGATATCCTTCATGCGGCTCGGTCATGAGACATTCATCATGCGGCTCGATCATGAGACGTCCTTCATGCGGCTCGATCATGAGACATTCCTCATGCGGCTCGGTCATGAGATATTCCTTATACGGCTCGGTCATGAGACGTCCTTCATGCGGCTCGGTCATGAGACATTCTTCATGCGGCACAGAACCCAGGAAGCTTCATGCAGCTCAAAATCAGACGAGCTTCATGCGGCCAAAGAGTCTCATGCGGCTCGGAAGTCTCATGCGGCTCAAACATACAAGCCGCTCAAGTAAACTCTATGCGGTCGAGAGAGAGGCCACGTGGCCAACAGAACAGCTGTGCCTAACGTTTAGACGCATTTAATGCTCTGACAACTGATAGCTCTGACGGCTGTTAGTCCTGACATAAAGTCGTCATCATGACTGACACGAAAAAGCACTATCGTCCTAGGAAATGAGGAAAATCTTGACAAATGTGGTGCTGTCCACCAAACTTCGAGGCAAATCTATGCGGCCAGACTAAACAAAGTCCATGCGGCCAGAACAGAGAGACCCATGCGGCTCGGTCATGAAGACTCTCATGCGGCTCGGCCATGAAGACCCCCATGCGGCTCGGTCATGACAACCTTCATGCGGTTCGAAGTACAGAGACTCTTCATGCGGCTCGGTCATGAACTCTTTCATGCGGCTCGGTCATGACAACCCTCATGCGGCCCAAACATCGACACTCCTCATGCGGCTCAACATTGACGACGGGACACGTGTCCTAAAGTCAATCAAATCTTGGGCCAAATCCCAATAATCTGGGACATGTGGCAGAAGAATGAATCAAATTTATTCATTAAGATTCGCAGATGTCAGCAAATCATCATGACGAAGATTTATTGCAATCAGCATTAATTGTTGATGGGATTTGGCATAATTCATGTTAATGGTCCAGATCTTTCACGTTCAAGATGAATGGTCCAGATTGGTTAATCATCAGGCTGCCGCCACTTTGAGAATGGGTAATCATCCAAACCCTAATGATGTTCCCCACTATTATAAATAGCAGGGTGCCATTCCCTTGCAAAATATACAAGGAAAGATATAGATTTTTCAGAGAGAAAAATACGTATATACAGAGAGACCCCTCCCCCATAGTCAGAAAAAAGAATACCCAGAGAGAGAGAGAAGCCAGAAGAGCAACAGAGGAGCAAGAAGAGCATTTCTTCGTCAACGCCAACCATCTTTTCACAAGGAGCCAACGCTGCATACCGATCGTCCAAGGAGTAAGGCAGGTCTGCCGTCGCCTTCCCGAGCCTCTATCGTCACCCTCCAGAATCTAAAATAAACAATTGTACTTAGACTGCTGTACCTAGGTTTTCGTCCCTAGGCTTTCTTTGTACAAGCGAGTTTGTAACGTGAAGTAAAAGTCCGATCCTCCGATAATTGTTCTGTTCTTTTATATTTCATGGCAAACACGATGGCGACTCTGCTGGGGACTAACTTCTCCACGGCTGAGGAGTTGGTGCATGCAGCCAAGCTTGGCTCCACTCAACAAAAGTTGGTCGCCCGGTTCGACCAACAGGCGTTCGAAGAGATGCTCTCCGACAAGAGCACTGGCCCGGTCCAGAAGCAAGCCCGCACAAAGAAGGCCCGTAAGGAGTGGAGACCCCGATCCTTCGTTCCTACTGAAGCTCTTGCAGAGACACCCTCTGTTGTTCAAAACGGCGAGCAAGATTCCCCTGCGGCCCCACTTCAGATCGTAGACAACTCTGCTGTCCCCAAGTCCGGCAGAAGAAAATACTATGATGCTGGACTTGCAGGGGCAAAGAGGAACTCTATGAGATCTGAGCCGCATAAGGTTATCAGCCGCAGGGAGAAAGCTCATGCGGCTACATCCTTCAGCCGCAGGGAGAAAGCCCATACGGCTACATCCTCCAGCCGCATGAAGAAAACTTATGCGGCCATATCTGTCAGCCGCATAGCTTATGCGGCTACAGTTGCCAACCACACGAATGAAACTCATGCGGCTGTGGGAGTCAACCGCTTGCAGAAAACCCATGCGGCCACAATTGCCAACCGCATGCGGCCAGCCTGTACGGTCGTGACTCCTAGCCGCACGAAAACAATTCATCCGACGGCAGAAGACAACCGCATGCAGACAGCTTGTACGGTGCCCAATTCTAGCCGCATAGCGTCCGTTTCACGCTTCTCTCGATCAGTCTTCGACCGTCTCTCATGCGGTCCTGACCCTGATAATTCTCTGGATGATAAGCCAGACTCTGTGGCATTCAACTTGGACTCCTCTTATTACGCACCCGCAAGTGCTAAAAGGAGGAAGTCTAGGGCAGCGCGGGCTCATCGGGCCCAGTCAGCTGTCCCAACCTCTGACTATCGGGGCATCCCGTTGACTATCACACGGGCCTCGGATGGGAAGTTGTATACAACCGCTCGAGTCCAGCCCCCGGCGGCAAACAGACAGAGTGGTTCCTCTGACCTGCGGGAGGCGATCCTCCACAAACGCAAAGAAAGAGAAGGAGTGTCGGCATGCAAAGAGTCCTCGCTTGGACATCGCTGCACCCAAATCATCGTCAATTGCTGCTGCAACAACGCGGCAGTGACGGAAGATCGGCCGTCCGCTACAGCACCCGAGCTCAGAAGACGAGGCACCTCCTGTTGTCTCCTGCAATTCCACTCAGAAGATCCCCGACGAAGGAAGAAGAAAGAAGACAAGCATCTCCAGCCCCAAGATATCAACCACTGCAGCTAAGAAACCGTCGTCTAAACGGCTGTCCTCCACCGGAATATTCTAACACACCCGTTCAAAGACAAAATCTGCTGCAATGGGAAATCCATCATCCACATCGCTGGGGGTCGTGAGAACTGGGGGTAGCACTCCTCCGAACATACACAACAATCCGATGTTTCAAGGAGCCGAGCCCGGGGAAACCACTCTCCCATCAGGTACAACAGACGCTGATGTCCCTGAGGATATCCATGGCTCTCAAGACGAAGCAAGCTCCGAGGCTGGGGATACCGTTCCCTCCGAGTTCGAGCCCGAAAAGAACATTCCCACCTACCCCGATGACTTCTCGGTGCATGGGTACGACTCGGAGGGCACATCCTCCACCGTTCCTTCCATCACTCCTCATGTAAGGACGGTATTCATGATGGACAGCAACCAAGGTGGTTCCAGCGATCGCCAACGCATCGACACTTTGGAGGCTATACTGCAGGCCTTGGTCAAGTCTGTAGATGAAATCAAAGCCGCTCTTCCAACTCTGCAAGGAGGAACGCCTGGCCAAACAAGTACGGGTCCCGTGGTCAATGCGGACTCGAACTCAGCGGCACCAAACCCGGACAATAATTCTCCCGAAATAACAGCCCCTACCGCGACAGATGAGGCCCGAGAAGTAAGAAGAGAGGTCCAGGAGCTTCGAGCCATGTTCCATGCCCGGGAAAATGCTCAAGACCTCAGAATTCGACAAACCATACCCTGCTGAATGGAGGGATGTTCCATTCCCACCAAGATATAAGCCGTTCAATATCAACCCGTATGATGGCAAGACCTCAGCAAGTCGGTACATCACTTACTTCGAGGTCACCACCGACCATCTGCCCTATGATGATGCTATCCTCACGCGATTATTCATTGGGGCATTGGAAGGAGTCACCTTCGACTGGTATCGCAATCTGCCGGACAACTGCATCCACTCCTTCGTCGGCTTCAAGCACATGTTCTTGGAGAGATTCTATGAAGTAGGGCAGGATGTCACCATGTCCACCCTCATGGACGTCGTCCAAGGGGAGAAGGAGCTGACAAGGAACTACATCGAGCGGTTCCGCCAAATCGCCATGAAGCTGCCCTCCGAAAATCCAGATTCCTCTTTAATTGAAATTTGCCAATAGAGACTGCTTCCAACGATCAGTCTCTGGATGGGCGAAAGTCAATTCAAAGATTGGAAGACGTTCATCATTAGCGCCACGAGCGCCGAAGAACGATTGAAGAAGGCCCGCCAACTGGGATTGCACATCTCGGAAGGAGAAAACAAGGGCAAGCGTCCCAACAACGATAATAGGGGTAGCCCCTCTAACAATCGGGACAACAAGGGAAAGCAGGCTATGGTGGCCGATACTGCACAAAAACCTGAGCCGAAGCCAGCAGACAAATAATGGCCGCAAATCGATTACTCCTTCGAAGACAGTCACGTCAAGCCCATCTTGGACATGCTCATACAAGGGGACAGAATTCAGCTTCCTCCACCAAGACGGGAACCGCGGTCGGCAGAGATGGAGAATCCGAAATACTGCCATTATCATCGCTATGTTCATCATGCTACACACGATTGCTACCAGCTGAAACGGTACATCCAGAACCTCATCGATTCGAACGCTCTGGCTATCAATTTCGAAGAGGTAACCGTGGCGGCCAATATGGTGTCCGTACAATTCGGCAGCTTCCCTCCGACGGAGACTCAAGACGGGGTGATCCCCGTCCCTCTGGCGACAATGGAAATTACCAATCTTCTACCTCCCCGAGATCAGGCTGCCGGTCTAGTACCCCTCACCACATCACGAGGGGAGGTCATGTGGATCCATCCAGACTTGGTGTCAGAAATGACTCGGCCCACACCATCTACCACCGACAAAAAAAAAGTAGAAAAGTCAGGACCTGCCACACAATCTCGGCAGACAACGAGGAAGCTACAGCCGTCGTCACGCGGTCCGGAGTGCAATCCCAACCCGTGGTTGACAATCCAGCTGAAAATCATCAACCCACTACAACTGATGCTCCGGGACCAGCTCAGCCTTCGACGACCGACAAGCCTAGGCCGAAGGAGACTCGCTTCGATAAATCTCTTCGAAAAGAGGCAGCCCAAGGGCTAGAGAGGCCCTACAACTTTGACATCTTAGCGCAATTGGCTAACACACCGGCCAAGTTGTCACTGTACGAACTCCTAAGGCTCTCCAAGGACGTTCGTATTGCATTAAGCGAAGCACTCCAAAATGCCGATGTCTATCTGGCTCAATCCAACCTCACCGGGGAGGACTCACCCATGGATCTCCAAGACAGTGCCTGCACGGAAGCAATGCCCAACATCGTCTCCACTCCGCAAGACATGTTCATCAAAACCAACCTACACGATCGCCCGCTATACTACACGGGATACATCGACGACGTGAAGGTGGATCGGATGCACATAGATCCTGGCTCTTCTATAAGCATCATCCCGAAGGATCTGCTACACCATCTCCGCATCCCGATGCATCGTCTGACGCCTACAAGCACCGCCATTAGCGGTTTCAATTCGGGCAGGAGCTACCCTATTAGAAAGATTCGTCTGAAATGTCAAATTGGCGACCTCCAATCCGAAGTCACCTGCTACGTCATAGATGCAGACACTTCTTACAACATCCTCTTGGGGCGCCCATGGATACACGACTACATGATCGTACCTTCCACGCTACACCAGTGCTTCAAATATGTCGACAAATACGGCTTTGTGAGGACGGAATTTGCTGATATCGATCCCTTTAAAGGGGTCGAATCTTACTACTCAGACTCCTGCCTATACGAAAAGTCGAAGAGGCACCTTGATGAAGGAAATGAACAAGCTAGCACCGAAACGGCCACGGGATCAGAAGGACCCCTGACGATCCACCTCAAAGCTCGCAAGCCAGGCAAGTCCGCGCCCCTTACTGCCACTCTGCGGAAGGACGCGATCAGCCTCTCGGCACAGGAAGAGCAGATGATAATCCGGCTGCCAAGGTCAGGCAAAGTGCCGAGACCCATAACGGGGCCATTGACAATCAGACTGCCGAGAGTCGGTCAACCCCAAACGGAGAAGCTCAATCCCTCCGATAGGCCACTGACGATACGCCTTCCCAAGAAGGGTCGTCACCCCGATGCGAGGTCTGACGCTTCTAGCGAACCGGCCACTCCTCGCTCCACATCAAGTGCCAAACTGGGGGTCGCTAGTCTGCCAACGACTCCACGCTCTGCTCCATCAACTGAACCACTGACAATCAAGCTTCCCAAGACGTCCTCTCAGTCTTCATTCACGCAGGGGGTAGCCGAAGAGGAACCAGAGTTAGCCAAGTATATGGCCGCCCACACTGATGTTCCCTCCGCAGATGATGTAATCCCCCTAGAAAAGATACCTTACTTCATCATTAAAGGGCTATCTTTGAACTACCTCGAGCTTAATAAGCTCTGTATGATGTATGCTATGGAACACGGTATAGGCACTCACCTCCACACACAGGTAACAAATGTGCATACCGTAATCCAGCTTACTCCAGCAGAAGACGCTTACCGCATAATCGAGGGAGGGGACCACCCAATCATCTTCGGCCGGAAGGACGACACCCTCATCCCTTCACCATAGAAGAAGCCGACCTCGGGTCAGATGCCAGGAGACTGTCTCTGTATCTCTATAGCCCCCAATCCAAATATCTCATGCAGAAACAGGGGTATGATCTAGAGACGACGCCAGGTTTGAACTACGGCACTGGGCGACGATTACCTTTGAAGCCACCAGTCCCGGCAGGCAAACCATGAGACTACTATAGCAAAACTCGATGCGGGTTGGGGTATGTAACACCTACCACGACCCCTGAGAGTTCAGATAAAGAATGCGACTGGCAGTTACATTCAACCGGGTCACCAACTTCTGACTCGGATACCAGCATCGGAGATGTGTTCAGACAAGTCATGACAGTCAATATGGCATTCGCCGACGCTTACGAAGAAGACGAAGACATCCCCGAAATCCTCGAGCTAGAGCCGTGGGCCCAGTAATTGGACGCACAATGGAAAAAGCGGTTCGAACTGAGAGAACCTCCTACTGAAGATGAGGTTATACAAGTTGACCTCGGCAACGAATCTTCTCCAAAACCAATCTTCGTCAGTAAAAGCCTAGCAGACGAAGAACGGGAGTCGCTGCTAGAACTTGTCAGAGAATACATTAATGTGTTCGCCTGGAGCTATGAAGACATGCCAGGGTTAAAGCCCGACATTGCTCTTCACAAACTCAACATTCGGCCAGATGCAAAGCCAGTCAAACAACAACAATGACGCTTCCGTCCAGGCATTATGGATGCAATTGAAGCCGAAGTCAAAAAACTGATAGCCAGTGGCTTCATTCGTGAGGAGCAACATCCAGACTGGGTCGCCAACATAATACCCGTCCTCAAGAAGAATGGGAAGATTCGAATCTGCTTCGACTTCCGCAATCTGAATGAGGCGTACCCTAAAGATGAATTCTCCCTTCCTATCACAGACATTATGATCGACAATACCTGCGGCTTCGAACGTATGTCGTTCATGGATGGCTTCTCGGGGTACAACCAAATCAAAATATCTTCCGATGATGAAAAGCATACATCATTCCGAACGCCAATTGGCACGTACTGCTATACAGTCATGCCTTTCGGTTTGAAGAATGTCGGCGCCACCTATCAAAGAGCCATGAGCATCATCTTCAGAGACCACTTACGCAAGACAGTGGAGTGCTACATTGACGATATAGCCGTTAAGAGCCGCTGCAAAGGAGACCATCTGCAGGATCTGAGGACGGTATTCGACCTAATACGAGCACACAATTTAAAAATGAACCCTACGAAGTCCTTTCTGGGCGTATCCAGCGGGAAGTTCTTAGGCTTCATCATCACTGCAAAGGGTATCCATGTAGACCCTGAGAAGACAAAAGCAATCATGGAGATGGGTCCCCCGAGAAATCTCCGTGAACTCAGAGGCCTCCAAGGGAGGCTAGCCTACATCAGGAGGTTCATTTCCAACCTCTCCGGGCGATGCCGACCGTTCACGCACCTCATAAAGAAAGGAGTCTCATTCGTATGGGACGAGGAATGTCAGCGTGCTTTCGACAGCATCAAAGAATATTTGTCAAATCCTCCAGTTTTGGTGGCCCCGGTTCCTGGAAAACCATTTCTGCTCTATGTACGAGCAATGGAACACTCCCTTGGAGCTCTGCTGGCACAGAACAACGACGCAGGCCATGAACAGGCCATATATTACCTCAGCCGAATGATGATTGGACCAGAGCACCGATACACCGCTGTGGAGAAAGAATGCCTCGCCCTGGTGTTCGCCATTCAGAAAACGTGACACTATGTCACCGGACAAACGATACATGTGATCTCACGAGTCAACCCTCTCAGAGTCCCCATGACTAAAATAGGGGCACTCAGCTCTCGACTCGCTACATGGGCAATATTGTTGTCCCCTTATCATATGATCTTTGTCCCACAAAAGACAGTCAAAGGTCAAGTCCTGGCAGACTTTTTAGCAGCCCACCCAGGCTCGGAGTCCTCCAGAATATATGAAGAGATCCCAGATGAGGTCGCCGACTCACATGCAACCTCTCACGAGGCTATATGGCGAATGTTCTTCGACGGTGCTTCGAGGACCGGACCTAAAGGCAATATAGTCGTCGGAGTCGGGGTAGTGCTAGTCTCCCCTACCGGATTGGTGATCAACCGCGCTTATTCCCTCACAGAGCCATGCTCTAACAATGTGGCCGAGTACAACGCTCTGGTCATTGGCCTCCAACTTGCAAGAGAGCTGGGGGTAGAATACCTTAAAGCATACGGCGATTCCCAACTAATCGTCAATCAGATCCGGGGCTCATACGAGGTCCGCCACGAAGACATGATCCCTTATCACCAAATAGCGATCGATATCATCTCGTCATTCGAGGGGTTCTTCATCGAACACGTTCCTAGACTCTAAAATATCGAAGCCGATGTCCTAGCTGGTCTTGCCGCTTCCCTTGCAGTTTCGAATTATGATCGCCAATCAGTGGACGTAATAGGCCACGAACTGGTCTGTCCCAAGAACAATGTGCAATTCGTGGCGAGTTATTCCGCCCAGACGATCGATGATGCCCCAGATTGGAGACAACCATTCATCGACTTCGTCGTCTACGACATCCTGCCCGAGAACCCAAAGGAAGCTACTTCCATCAGACGGCGTTCTCTCAGATTCTTCTATGATACAGAGACGAAAATGCTGTATCGCCGCTCCTACGACGGATTACTGCTTCGGTGTCTGTCAAATGCAGAAGCCAAAGAAGCCGTACGAGAAGCTCACGACGGTGTCTGCGGGGCCCACCAACCCGGTCCTAAATTGCAAGACCGTCTTCGCCGAATGGGCTACTATTGGCCCACGATGGTGGCAGATGCAATAGATTATGCTAGAAAATGCAAAGCCTGCCAAGTCCACGCGGACTTCATCCACCAACCATCCGAGTTTCTACATCCGACAGTAGCATCCTGGCCATTCGAAGCATGGGGAATGGATATCATTGGTCCAATCACCCCACCTTCCTCCCGAGGGCATCGCTTCATACTCGCGATCACTGATTACTTCTCCAAGTGGGCGAAAGCTGTCCCACTCGCAGAAGTCAAGACTTCAAACGTGATCAGTTTTCTTAAGCATTACGTTATCTACCGCTTTGGACTGCCCCGAAGGATCATCCATGATAATGGTCCGCAGTTTGCAAGCCACGCATTCTATCGGTTCTGCGATAAGCACCGTATTCAGAATGTCGCTTCGACACCATACAACCAGGCAACGAACGGGTTGGCAGAGGCATTCAACAAAACAATCATCAAGCTCTTCAAGAAGTTTGTCTCCTCCAACAAACGCAACTGGAACGAGAAGCTCGGTGAGTGTTTATGGGCGTACCGTACTACAGTCCGAACAGCCACCGAGAATACATAGTTCTCCCTAGTATACGGGAGCGAGGCAGTTCTCCCATTAGAAACTTAGATCCCCTCACTTCGCGTCGCCCTCACACATCAGTTGACGACGGATGATAACTACCGACGTCGGCTACAAGAGTTAGAGGCCTTAGATGAAAAGCGCCTCCTGGCTCAACAAAGAATCGAGCTATACCAAGCACGCATCTCTGGAGCCTTCAACAAGAAGGTTAAAATCAGAATATTCCACGTGGACGATCTCGTCCTGGCAGTCCGGAGGCCGATGGTCATGACTCACAAGACCGCCGGCAAGTTCCAGCCAAAGTGGGAAGGCCCATTTATCATTGAGACAGTATTCTCCAAAGGTGCTTACCGCCTCACAAAACAAAACGGAGACTTGCTCATGTTGCCCGTCAACGGCAAGTTCCTGAAGAAATATTATGTCTAAACGACATTCTCTCCAAGATCCTCGAGTCATGTACCCGATGGTACCGCTGAACTCATATCTACAATATTTCAGATTATCGAGTTATGTACCCGCTGGTACCGCTGAACTCACATCCACAACATTTCAGATTATCGAGTCATGTACCCGCTGGTGCCGCTGCACTCACACTTTTTTAATATTCTAAGTTACCGAGTCATGTACTCGCTGGTGCCTCTGAACTCACATCCCGGTCACTCTTTCAGATAGAAAGTTATGTATGATCATACCTCTGAACTTCCTTCCTGGAGGAGATCCTCCCCCATGATCCAATACCCGCACTTTCAGTGCACAAAAAAGGGTAATCGATCCACAAATTTCTGAAACGGCCATGTCCTCATTACCTCTGAGTCATTTTCACTTCCACCAAAAACAAACCGCCCCCTCGTATAGAACTTCCACGTTCTCCTACCTCTGAGTCGTTCTATGTATCCTCTCTTCATTGAGCCCACTCCTGCCATGTCCTCATTACCTCTGAGTGGGAAGGCTCCGTCGAAGAAACCTTCATGCTTGCCATGTCCACATTACCTCTGAGCAAGTATGTCGGTCCCTTTCAACCTATTATCTGTACCCAAAACCGGAGTACGACAAGGATAATAGGTCCACAAATGTCCTCTGTTGACCACAAATGTCCTCTGTTGACCACAAATGTCCTTTGTTGACCACAAATGTCCTCTGTTGACCATAAAATGTCCGCTAGTGACCACGAATATCTTCCGTGAAGTCTCCCCTGCCATGTTCTCATTACCTCTGAGCAGGAAGATTCTCCAGTAAAACCCTCATGTTTGCCATGTTCTCATAACCTCTGAGCAAATACGTTGGTTTCCTTTCATCCCATTATCCGTATCCTAAACCAGGGTACACCAAGGATAATAGGTCCACAAATATCCCTTGCTAAGCTTCTTAGCATAAATCCACCATCTTACCATGCCCCGGGAGCCCAGCTGCTCTACGGCATTCTTTTTCCCAATACCGAGAGCACCCATGACCACTTTGCCATGGCTGTTCCGGATATCCCGACCAAACTTGTTATCCGTACCTAAAACCAAGGTACGCCTAGGGTAACAGGTCCACAAATAATCCCCCAGCAGGTCCAATTCCACAAACACCACAAGTACAAGAAAGAGAAGATGAGTTGAAACATGCTCATTTATTCAAAATTCAAAGTACTACATCATCTGGGATCACATCCCTTGACAAAAGAAAAGAAAAAATAGTGAAAGAAAACAGAAAACTGTTCACTGCTCTATGGTATTCTTTTGCCCGATACCAAGAACCTCCATATCTGCCTTACCGCGGAGTTGTCCTAGGTATCCCTATCAAACTTATTATTCGTACCTAAAACCAAGATATGCCAAGGATAATAGGCCCACAAATGTCCTCTGCTGACTACAAATGCCGTACTAGGTCCCTTAGTACATCCACATCTTTCCTCATCATCACATGCTTTCGGAGCCCAGCTGTTCCATAGCATTCTTTCACCCAATGCATAGAACTTCCACGTTGATAGCACCTCTGAGTTGTTCTATGTATCCTCATTCGAGTTCACTCCTACCATGTCCATATCACCTCTGAGTAGGAAAGCTCTACCATCAACCTTATATTTACCATGTCTATACCACCTCTGAGTAAATATGATGGTTCCCTCTCTCAACTTATTATCCGTACCTAAAACCAAGGTACGCCAAGGATGATAAGTCCACATAAAATCCCCAGCGGAAGTACCCAAACCTATCACATCCATGCTACCTCTGATTGGATTGCCACACCTAAACAAATCTACTTTCCATGCTTCTTATTCAAAGTGTTCCAAATTTGTAATTTGGAAACTTTGAAGGGGGTCCTGTAGAAGCATAAAAAATATTACTTTTAGTCCCACATCGGAAAGGAGAAAAAGAAAGGGCTCACTCCATTCTATAAATAGAGCCCCCTTACCTCCTTTGAAAAGGGCACCAACTTCTCTTTCCTCCTTCCAAACTTGGACACTTCCTATTACGCACCTTCCGGTGCTAAGTAGAAGAAGTCTAGGGCAGCGCGGGCTCATCGGGCTCAGTCAGCTGTCCCAACCTCTGACCATCAAGAGCGTCCCGCTAAACGGGCCTCTGATGGAAAGTTGTACAGAGCCGTCCGTGTCCAGCCCCCGGCGGCAAACGGACAGAGTGGTTCTCAAGAGTCTCCCAACAAAGATCGAGGGCAAGTGTTTCTATTAGCCCCACATCAGGGAGCAAACATGATACCTACGCACTCGTGTGTTTGAGATTCCCGGGCCCACAAAGCGAGTGCACGGGCTGATCGAGACATTCCTCATGCGGCTCGGTCATGAGATGTCCTTCATGCGGCTCGGTCATGAGACATTCATCATGCGACTCGGTCATGAGACGTCCTTCATGCGGCTCGGTCATGAGACATTCCTCATGCGGCTCGGTCATAAGACATTCCTTATGCGGCTCGGTCATGAGACGTCCTTCATGCGGCTCGGTCATGAGACATTCTTCATGCGGCACAGAACCCAGGAAGCTTCATGCGGCTCAAAATCAGACGAGCTTCATGCGGCCAAAGAGTCTCATGCTGCTCGAAAGTCTCATGCGGCTCAAACATACAAGCAGCTCAAGTAAACTCTATACGGCCGAGAGAGAGGCCACGTGGCCAACAGAACAGCTGTGCCTAACGTTTAGACGCATTTAATGCTCTGACAACTGATAGCTCTGACGGCTGTTAGTCCTGACATAAAGTCGTCATAATGACTGACATGAAAAAGCACTATCGTCCTAGGAAATGAGGAAAATCTTCACAAATGTGGCGCTGTGCACCAAACTTCGAGGCAAATCTATACGGCCAGACTAAACAAAGTCCATACGGCCAGAACAGAGAGACCCATGCAGCTCGGTCATGAAGACTCTCATGCGGCTCGGCCATGAAGACCCCCATGCGGCTCGGTCCTGACAACCTTCATGCGGTTCGAAGTACAGAGACTCTTCATGCGGCTCGATCATGAACTCTTTCATACGACTCGGTCATGACAACCCTCATACGGTCCAAACATCGACACTCCTCATGCGGCTCAACATTGACGACGGGACACGTGTCCTAAAGTCAATCAAATCTTGGGCCAAATCCCAATAATCTGGGACACGTGGCAGAAGAATGAATCAAATTTATTCATTAAGATTCGCAGATGTCAGCAAATTATCATGACGAAGATTTATTGCAATCAGCATTAATTGTTGATGGGATTTGGCATAATCCATGTTAATGGTCCAGATCTTTCACGTTCAAGATGAATGGTCCAGATTGGTTAATCATCAGGCTGCCGCCACTTTGAGAATGGGTAATCATCCAAACCCTAATGATGTTCCCCACTATTATAAATAGCAGGGTGCCATTCCCTTGCAAAATATACAAGGAAAGATATAGATTTTTCAGAGAGAAAAATACGTATATACAGAGAGACCCCTCCCCCATAGTCAGAGAAAAGAATACCCAGAGAGAGAGAGAAGCCAGAAGAGCAACAGAGGAGCAAGAAGAGCATTTCTTCGTCAACGCCAACCATCTTTTCACAAGAAGCCAACGCTGCATACCGATCGTCCAAGGAGTAAGGCAGGACTACCGTCGCCTTCCCGAGCCTCTATCGTCACCCCCCAGAATCTAAAATAAACAATTATACTTAGACTGCTGTACCTAGGTTTTCGTCCCTAGGCTTTCTTTGTACAAACGAGTTTGTAACGTGAAGTAAAAGTCCGGTCCTCCGATAATTGTTCTGTTCTTTTATATTTCATGGCAAACAGAGTATATCAGAATACTCGATCAAGAAGGCAAAGACAGTTGCAGACTTCTGATTCAGAAGTTGGGGGTACTCAATCTCTTGAGTCTGAAATGGATAGCGTCGATTCATACCTCTATACCAATCCCTCTGTATCTTCAAGAGAGGTTGAATCTTATGCTATTGGAGATGAACCGGAGACGTCATCCGCTAATACAGAACAATGTCTCACTGTCGTTGAGCAATCATTAAAGGATATGCTTACCATGATGCAAAGCATGCACCAGATAATAATGACTCAGCAAACTGCTCAGTCGGCAGTAGTAACACCGGTGCAAGTAACAGCGCAAACTCAAGATAGTCAAGGGGTTGATATACCTTTGAATATTCATGAGCCTGCTGTTAACCAAAATTCTGCATCCCCAGATCCCATCATTCCAGAAGATGTACCACCTCCGATGGGGGTTACGGTACATCCAACCACTATTCAATCAAATATACTTCCTCAAACCAGTGAAGCTATTCAAGCAGTGCGTAAACTAAAAGCACAGTTTGAAGTTTTAAAGCACAAGGATCAGCTCCAGAGGTTAGGGATTAAGCAACCTTATCCTCCTCATTGGAATGATATACCCTTTCCTCCAAAATTCAAGCCACAATCGATGGTGTTGTTTGATGGAAAGGCTTCTCCTAGTCAGTATATCAATTATTTTGATATTATGACTGTGCATCTGCAGAAAAATGATGCTCTTCTCACTCGAGTGTTCATCGGGTGATTAACGGGTTCGGCTTACGACTGGTATCGTAGTTTACCCGACAATTGCATTTCATCTTTTGATGAATTTAAAGCAATGTTTCTCTCTCGCTTCTATGAAGGAGGTATGGATATGAATATGTCCTCCTTAATAGAGATCAAACAAAAGGAGAAGGAAGATACTCAGACGTTCATCGAACGTTTCTGACAGGCAACTCTAAAAATGCCTCCTGGTATGCTAGATTCAGCGTTGATCGATACATGCAAGATGAATCTGCGACCATCCGTTGCTGTCTTCACGGGTTCCCAATTCACAGACTGGGCCTCGTTTATTATAGCAGCAGTTTCTGCTGAGACCAATGGTAGGTTGGCTCGTGAACATGGGATGATTTTTGCCTCAGAGGACAAAGGAAAGAAAGGCTCTCCTGGTAATAATTCTAGCAATTGTAATGGAAAGGAAATGATACCCTTATGGTTAATCTTTCCAAGAACAAAATGACGCCGAATAATCAGGAGTCTTCTAAGCCAAAAGAAGAATACTCTTTTGATGAAAGCGATATCCCGGGGATATTTTAATGTCTGGTAAAGAGTGGCAAACTCCAGATTCCGGAGCCAAAAAGGCCTAATGAGGTGAATCTGACTGACAATCCCAAGTATTGTATCTATCACAGATACATAAATTATCCCACCAGGGCTTGTTATGTTCTAAAGAAGAAAATCCAAGAGCTGATCAATGCCAATGCCATCGCTTTAACTAACGATGAGCATACGGTCACAACCAATATGGTTTCTCTTCAATTCGGAGGTTTTTCTCCTCAACAAGTCCCAGATGGGATTGTCCCAATTTCGAAGACGACGATGAAGATTGTGAATATCCCGCCTGCCAGAGAGGAAAATGAAGGATTGTTGCCTCTCACATTAAAGAATGGTAAAATTATGTGGGTACATCCTGACTTAGTACCTGAAATGGAAGATGAAGGTAAAACTTCAAAATCTAAGAAAGGTAAGAAAGTCAAAACCTGCAACTTGATTTCTCATGTTATTCCAGTTCCTGATGATTTGGATCATCTATAGGATGGCATTCCTTTGGAAGATAGACTGAGAGGTTTGAACATATGCCCTCCAAGTCTAGCTCCTCCTACTAAACTCAAACTCATTCATCAACTGTGGCTAGATATGAATAGTGTTCCTTTATACAGGGCACAACAGGTTTTCACTGCTTATGAAAAAGCTCCTACAGGGATTTTTCCTCGTATCCCGAATCCTTCTCCTCCCGTAGCTACAGAGGCTTCTATTCCTCATTCTCCTATAGTTACAGAGATCTCTTCTTCTTCTTCTTCTTCTGTTGAACCACCTGTTAAAAGTTCGTTTTCCATTCACTTATACAGTCAGCAATCAGTCCTTCTCATGACAAAGATGGACTATGACTTTCAAAAGGCAGAGGGTTTGAATTATGATAAAGGAATGCGACTTCCTTTACAGATTCAAAGTCAAAAATCCACTTTTGGATTGGGTTCTGAACTTTCTCGCAAGAAGAAGGGAAAGAAGATTAAATCATGCCATATGGTACTTCCTTCTCATGAGTCTGAAGAAGAAAGCTTTGCTGGTACAAGATCTGGAAAAGAGTATCATAAGGATTATAAGGGATCTTCCAAAGAAGCAGAAGACGTAGTAGAAACAGTACCAGTTCAACCTTTTCCTGTTCATGCTAAACCATCTGTGGTTGAAAAAGGAAAACAGAAAGCAGTACGCTTTGACGTACCTTTGAAATCTGCTTCAAGTCAAGGGGTGTTGATGAAACCTTACAAATTTGATATTCTAGCCCAGTTAGCCAATACTCCAGCTAGATTATCTATCTTCGAGCTGCTTCGTCTTTCTAAAGAAAGCAGGAAGACTCTGAGTGAAGCTTTGCTACAAGCCGACTCATGCTTAGCTCAACTCAGGAGTCCTGACAATACACCAGTGTCTTGCCCACAATGTTATAGTATGATGGAAGCAATTCCCAACATCACCTTTACACAAGAAGACATGCTGTTGAAGCATAACAAGCACGACATGCCTTTGTTCTATACTGGGTATATCGAATCCACTAAAATTAACAGGATTTATATTGATCCTGGGTCTTCTATTAGCATTATTCTTCAGAGTATGCTAAGACCGTTGAGGATTTCTACTAGTGATTTGACTTACACTAGTACCACGATAGTTGGTTTCAACTCTGGCAAGAGTAAACCACTGGAAAAGATTCGTCTGAAGATTCAGATTGGTGATCTTCGAATGATGGCAACCTTCTATGTTATCAACTCAGACGTATCCTACAACATCCTTCTCGGAAGACCGTAGATACATGAGCATAACATCGTGCCTTCAACTCTCTACCAATGCTTCAAGTATGTGGATTCCAAAGGGGTTATAAAAATTGAATTCGCTGATATCAATCCTTTCAAGGGTGTTGAAGCATATTTTTCTGACTCAATACTCTACAAATAAGAACATGTGAAAGAGATATCAGATATGGCTGAAGATCAATCACCTGTTGAAGATCAGTCCATCAATGAAGATCCTCCAGAAGACCAACCTTTGAAGATCAAGGTCAAAGGTCAAATCCAACCTCAACCTGTCAATGATCAACCTCTGATGATCAAGGTCAAAGGAAGAACTCGAACTTCATCTGAGGAATCAATGAGTATTCCTGTCAAGAGCCAAGTTCAACCTTTTATGATCAAAGTCAAGGGACGTACTTCTCGTACGAATGATCCAGAACCACCATTGGTCATCAACCTTGACAAGTCTACGCAGAAGACGGATGACGGTCCGTTAATGATCAATCCAAAGCGTAGTAGTCATATTGTAAATGATGTAAATATTGATCATTCTATACTGTCTAATATCAATGAAGATTTCCTTTTTGAGTATATGGCTGTCAAATTTGTTGAAAGAATGACTTTATCTCCTGATGATCAAAGTCATCAATATAAAGACGACATAGATACTGAGGAAACTTTATACATTGACCATAAGGAAAATTCTTTTCCTCCTCATGTTGATGTAGGACCTTATGCTCAAAAGTTCCTAATATCTTCTTTCTATCTTCTTTCTGTAGCTGCTTCATCACAAGCTTGTGTAACTTTTAGACGTCACGAAGAATCTTATTTCGTGATTCCATCTGATAAAAAAAACAAGCACCTAATTGTGTTTGACCTGGCTAGAAACATCCCAGTTGTTCAGACAGATGATTTTAGAGATAAAGATAAAGGAAGAATCTGAACTGACAAATATAGTCAACAATCTCTCAAAATTATCCAGAAAATGGGATATGATTTAAAGACTATGCAGGGTCTCAATCAAGGCAAAGGTAGACAATTACCATTATGTGGGGATCCGTTTTACCAGAAAACTCGTCATGGATTAGGATATGATCCTTCCCACATGTTTAATGACGATATACAAGAAGAATGCTCCTCCTCAGATTCAGAAGAAATTCATTTCATCGAATCTGATACATCTCATTCCTCATATGCTAGAGAAGACTATTATAATGAATCTAAGTGTGTATTCTCAGTCAACATGGTTTAAAATGATGATGAATCTGAGCCATTTGAGAATGACCCTTGGGCTCAACAGATGGACACACAGTGGGAACTTCGTTTTGAATAACGACAACCACCTACGGAGGATGAGATTCTCCAGATTGATGTTGGAGACGGAACTACGTCCAAGCCAATATTCATCAGTAAGAACCTTTCCGAAGATGAAAAGGAAGAGCTGATAAAATTGATTAAAAAATATATTGATATCTTTGCATGGAGTTATGAGGATATGCCAGGTTTGGATCCTAAAGTTGCTACTCATAAACTCAATATTCTTTCTAATGCCAAGCCTGTAAAACAACAGCAGCGACATTTTCGACCAGATATGATGGATATAATTGAAGCGAAAGTCAAAAAGTTGATTACATGTGGCTTTGTTCGTGAAGAACAACATCCAGACTGGGTTGCCAATATTGTTTCTGTTATGAAGAAGAATGGAAAAGTCTGAGTTTGTATAGATTTTCGAGATCTTAATGCAGCTTGTCCAAAGGATGAATTTCCACTTCCAATTACTGATGTCATGATAGACAATACATGCTATTTTGAACACATGTCTTTCATGGACAGATTCTCAGGATACAATCAGATCAAAATGCATCCCGAAGATGAGAAGCATACTGCTTTTCGAATATCTCTTGGAGTTTATTGCTATACGGTTATGCCATTTGGTTTTAAAAATGCCGGTGCTACGTATCAACGGGCTATGAGCAACATCTTTCAAAAAAATCTACGAAAGACAGTTGAATGTTACGTAGATGACATTGCTGTCAAAAGTCGATCAAAAGATGATCACATTCAAGACTTGAAGACAGTATTTGAATTGATATGTCAGCATCAATTGAAAATGAACCCTACTAAGTCTTTCTTAGGGGTTTCCAGTGGCAAATTTTTGGGATTTATCATCACTTCTCAGGGTATCCATGTTGACCCTGTTAAAATCAAAGCAATTCTTGAAGTGCATCCTCCACGCAATCTAAAAGAACTCCGCGGCTTCCAAGGTCGCATTGCTTATATCAGGAGATTTATATCCAATCTCTCTGGAAGATGTCAACCTTTCTCCCGTCTATTAAAGAAAGGTGTATCATTTGTTTGGGATGAAGCGTGTCAGAAAGCTTTCAATGACATCAAGCAATACCTTACAAATCCACCTGTTCTAGTACCACCAGTAGTGGGAAGACCATTTTTGCTATATGTTCGAGCATTAGATCATTCACTTGGTGCTCTTCTTGTACAGAAAAGTGATATGGGTCATGAACAAGTAATTTATTATCTTAGACGAATGATGGTCGGAGCTGAACATAGGTATACTCCTGTAGAAAAGGAATGTCTGCCTTTGGTTTTTGCTTTCCAAAAGATACGACATTATGTGTCAGGACAGACTATTCACGTCATCTCCAGAATAAATCCTATTCGGGTATTGATGAGAGAACCAAGCATTCTTAACTCCAGGTTAGCTACCTGGGCGATGTTGCTCACTCCTTATGACATGGTCTATGTACCTCAAAAATCAGTGAAGGGTCAAGCATTAGCTGATTTCTTAGCAGCGCACCCTATACCTGAAACATCGAAGCTATATGAAGATATTCCAGATGAAGTCGTGGATTGCAACATGACTTCGAGGGATGATATTTGGCAATTATACTTTGACAGAGCATCACGGGTCGGACCTAAAGGCAATATTGTCTCCGGAGTAGGAATCGTCTTGGTTTCTCCTGATAAAATGGTCATATATCGTACCTATTCTCTTAATGAGCCATGCTCCAACAATGTGGCAGAATATAATGCTCTGCCAATTGGTCTCCAAGTAGCAAAACAGTTAGACATCGAGTTCCTGGAAGCTTATGGAGATCCTCAACTGATTGTTAATCAGGTTAGAGGGACTTATGAAGTCAGAAATCCTGATCTCATCCCTTATCATCAAGTGGTAATCGAGTTGGTCCTTTCATTCAAAGGATTCTTCATCGAATTTGTACCACGTTCTCAGAATGTAGAAGCTGATGCTCTTGCTAGCTTAGCTGCAGACTTGGCTGTTCCAATTCGAAGACAAAACACAATTACTTTGTTGGACCGAGACTTATTCTGTGATAAAGATAATCTGTATATTGAACAGAGTTATACTATAGAGTCAAGTTCCCATCAGAGGGATTAGAGAAGTCCATTCATTGATTACGCGGTTCATGGGATTTTACCTGAAGATCCAAAAGAAGCTGCATCAATCAAGAGACGATCATTTCGGTTTTATTATGATTCGTCTTTACATATGTTATATCGTCGTACATATGATGGACTTTTGCTGCGTTGTCTCTCAGAAAATGAAGCCAAACAAACACTTCGTGAAGCTCATGATGGTATTTCTGGTGCTCATCAACCAGGTCCGAAATTACAAGACCGCATTCGAAGAATGGGATATTATTGGCCATCTATGATAGCAGATGCTGTAGATTATGCCAGAAGGTGTAAAGCATGTCAGATTCATGCTGATTTTATTTATCAACCGTCTGAATTCCTACATCCTACGACAGCTTCTTGGCCCTTCGAAGCTTGGGGCATGGACATTATTGGTCCGATTAACCCTCCTTCTGTTAAGGGACATCGGTTTATATTGGCTATAACAGATTACTTTTCTAAGTGGGCAGAAGCAGTTCCCCTCGCTGAAGTGAAAACATCTAATGTGATTAGCTTCATCAAACACCATGTCATTTATCGCTTCGGGATTCCTCGACGGATAATTCATGATAATGGACCACAATTTGCCAGTCAGACATTTTATCGATTTTGTGATAAGAATCGAATTCAAAATCTGGCTTCTACGGGTTATAATCCAGCTGCTAATGGTTTAGCCGAAGCTTTCAACAAGACGATCATCAAACTTCTCAAAAAGTTTGTCTCTTCTAATAAACGTGATTGGAATGAGAAACTTGGAGAATGTTTATGGGCTTATCGAACAACAGTCCGAACTCCTACTAGTTTTACACTTTTTTTACTGGTTTACGGATGTGAAGCTGTCCTTCCACTGGAAATCCAGATTCCATCTCTTCGAATAGCTATTGCTAATGAGCTAACTACAGAGAACAATGATCGTTTATGACTCCAAGAACTTGAAGGATTGGACGAGAAGCGTCTTCAAGCACAACAGCATATTGAGCTATATCAAGCCCGTATATCTCGAACTTTCAATCGTAAAGTTAAAGAGAGGGTATTTAAAGTTGGTGAGCTAGTACTAGCTGTTCGAAGATCGATGGTGATGACTCATAAGAGCAAAGGGAAATTCCAAGTAAAATAGAAAGGCCCTTATGTAATTGAGACCGTATTTTCCAATGGTGTCTATCGGTTATCTAAGC
Source organism: Iris pallida (assembly GCA_029216955.1). Classification (NCBI taxonomy): domain Eukaryota; kingdom Viridiplantae; phylum Streptophyta; class Magnoliopsida; order Asparagales; family Iridaceae; genus Iris; species Iris pallida. The sequence continues at coordinate 3,394,975 of JANAVB010020798.1, forward strand.
CCAATGGAGATTTACTCATGATGCCGATCAATGACAAATTTCTTAAGAAGTACTATGTATAAAAAAATAGAACAGAATGAAAATAAATTTTTTTTTATTTTTGTTCAGAACAAAGGATTAAGGACAAGGACCCATGCCTTCCTTATTGAATACATAGTCAGCCAATACATCGAAGACATCATTGCCTGAGTTCACAAAAAACTTGCAGGCAGCCATCCTCAGCGCCTCTTCTTCAGGAGTTTTTCCTAGCTCTACTAAGAAAGCGAGGATGTCTTGGGGTGGCTTGGGCGTAGAAGAGCATTCGCCTATTCTGGTTGGGCCTGACACAATTGGCTCAACGGGACACGTCTCGATGACGTCCTCAACCTTCATGGTGACTTCAGTCTTTTGCAGCACGTCCTTGGAAGACATTTTCAATAGAGGAGTGGAAACAAGGATGAAATTTTACAAAGAATTCTCATCTATTTATAGGAGAGAGCTATTAATGAACCGGTCTTGGAAATTGAAACTTTTCATTCCCGAAAAGACCTATCCATTCAATACATTAGATTCATCCTTTTAATTGTGGAATTGAAATGATCTTTCTTTTCCCAAAAGAAACGTTGGTTCATTCATTCTTTCATCGATATTGGCATATGTCCTCAATGACATCTATCTTCTTATTCCCCAGCTACCAATGTTTGGCTAAGCTGATTACTTGTCTCCTTGGAGAAAAGTTTTAATCTTTTATCTTATCAGTTGATTAAAAAGTTGGATTTATTATTTATCATGTTCTCATGACCTCTGAATAAATATTAAGTCTACTTGTATTTCCTATCTATCATGTTCATTTGGCCTCTGAATAGATATTAATCTATTTTTCTTTGAGTTATTACGATCTGTCATGTCCATATGACCTCTGATAGTATTGTATACTCTAAACAAAAAACGAGATTTCATTATCTATCATATCCATATTACCTCTGGATAGATACAATTTATTGAGTTTCGAAGACTTATCATGTCCATATTACCTCTGATAAGTGTTTTCTATCTCATACCTATTGTTTAATTTCAAAATAAATGATAGGATCACAAAACAAATATTTTATTCATTTCTTAAATAAGATAAAATGTTACAAAAGCTCCTTATTTGCTTAAGGTGGAGCAGATATATCTTTCAACAATTTTTGGAGCTCTGCCAAACGCTTCTCACGAGAGCCCATTACATTTTCAGTAGCTATCTGTCTTCGGGCCTCTGGAGTGGAAATATGAGAAAAATTAGCGAAAGTAGCTATCAGATTACCCCTGGCATCATCAAGGAATTTGATAGTAGATTCAGCTCCAAAAACTTGTTCCTCCAGAATTGAGCTCTGTGTCAAATGCTTGTCACGAGCTGCTATTAATTGATCCTTCTCAGCTTTCAGACGAGCTAGTTCGGCCTCCACTTCACGAATTTTATCATTTTGTTCCTGAATTTTTGTATTCGAAGTGTCATAGGCTTCTCTATAACTCTCCAACTTAGGCTTTGCGTCAGCCAAGAAAGCTTTCTCTTTGGCGACTTTGCTGCTGTGCTCTCTGAGAGATTCATTGAAAATAGTCTCTCTAGCAGTGAATTCAGCTGATAAAGCGTCGTACTCAGCTTGAATGAGACTTTCGGTAGTTTCACTTGTCAACCTCAGATATTCTTTAATAGGTTGCTCAAGTTCTTCTACCACCTTTTCCAGTGCTGTTGCTCTCTCAACATCATTAAACATGGCAACGTTCCTGATGGTGGAAACAATCGCGCCTTTCAAGCTCTCATAACTGAGGCCCCTATTCAAGACCATGTCAATCAAAGCTGCTAATGTCTTGTAAAAAGCTTCAGTATGAATCTCAACCAAGAGATTCATTTCTGCATTGGAGCTCGGAGTTGCAGCAATTTCTATCAAATCTCTTTTTCGAATACTAGGAGTAGATGTGGTGACTCCGGTAGCAGATTGAGATATAGACGATGTTGTCATCGCTACCATAGCCAACTGATCCCTGGGAGCTTCTGGGATCATGTCTTCAGTACTTGTTACTCCAGCCGTTTCTGGAGTTCTGGTGGCGGTAATAGTGGTGGATGGAAAGACAGTTGTAGTAGCTAACTCAGATTCAGGCATCGTCTCCTCATGAACTTCTGCTGGATTAGTAGTAATAGCAGAGGGTGCTATCACGACATTCCCAGTTTCAGTTGATGATTTAACTACATCTTCATCACCTTCTTGAGCTTCTGGCTGTTCAGACTCTGGAAATATTTCAGTCTCTTCATTAAGATCAGTTCCTTCTTCAGCAGCTTCTTCATCATCTACAGTAAGATCTACTGTAGTTTCTTCCTTTTCCTTGCCCTCAGAAGAAAAAGATACTTCTGGTTGAGCCTGTATTTCTGGCTCTTGTTGTACCTCTAATAATGAAGGACATTCTTCTTGAGACTCCATTTCGGGCTCTCGTGCTATCTCTTCTTGAGCATCTTCTTCTGAAGAAGAAGCCTCCTCCTCGGATTCCTCGTTTTCTTCATAAATGTTTTCTTGAGGAGGAGGAGGAGCCACAACCTTCGGGGAAATGATAACACCTATAAAAAATTAAACAAAATAAGTTAATATACAAAAGTCATAGTTTTATATGGATTTTGTATAAATTATATTTACCTGGAGTAGGTGTGGTACGCTCCAAGTATGTGTCATAATCCCCATCCCAGTCTTCATCATTAAGATCGAGAGCTGGTTCATCCAATAGGATATGCTCTGGAGCGACGCTTTCAATCGTTTGAGCCTTTTGTGGTAAGGTTAAATAAAGTGAAGTGCTAAGGCGTCCTGGAGATAGGATCCCTACAGCTTCAGTTGAAGTGGCTGCTTGGGAGGCTGAGGATCCTTCTTCAAGATGAGTTGAAGAGGACCCGACATGTGGCGGTTCTTCAACAGGAATGTCATCCTCTGGAGTAGCAGCTCTTGGTTTGGAAGGCATTTTGACGGTAACCTTCTTCTTCTTTTCAGGAGTCCTCAATGGAAGAGTAGTAGCTGTACTCTGCTTCCGTTTGCGAGTTTTTCCAATAACTATTGGTCCCGCTGCTATTTCTCCAGCTCCTGTAGGGATTACTTCCAGAAATTCATCTGTAACAGTGGTGTTGTCGGGTACATCAGGAGTTATTCTGATTGGTTCCTCGATGTTCCCCTCTTTAGGCCACCGAAGACTTCCTTGCATACTATAACCATCTGCGAAAGAACGGATGGAAGCATAAAAGCGAGCATATGGGTGAAGTATACGTAGCTCGGTTATACTGATGGCAGTAGATATTTTGAATCTAGCACCAGTACATGCGGAGCTGAAGTATCTCCAACCCCTAGCACCATCAAGCAGTTTCCCGTAGTGACGAAAACTAGTAGAGGGATTACCAACATGAAGTTGGTCATATCCGAATTGTCGGGCGAACCTACTCGGTAGATAAGGCTCAAATGCACAGTTATCTTCGTTCCTGTACATCAGATGGAAGGGTCTGATGCATATCAACCATTGGAAAACAGGCTTTGGCAATGACATTGTCCTCTCTACTCTGTCTTCAAATTGCACGCCGAAGCAGTCGGCTGGAATTGGTGGCCTTGTACAAAAGAAATTCCAGCCATGAGAATAATTCAACGCTGCTCAAGTGTCTGCCACCGTCGTGGCAGTCCATGTGGCTTTACTGAATTTTTGGAGGAATATTTCCGCTTCATCTTCAGGGCCTGGTGGCAGTAAATTATAATTGTGGTGTAATAACCAACCCATCAGATAGGTATACGGTAGCTCCACCCTTGGAAAATTGTCTCGGTAAGAAGCATTATTAATCAATTCCTCACCAAAAGTCCGTAAACCTGCATTTATCCGGCATACCATTGCTGACAGCAGATTGATTTTAACTTTGAATACCAAACGTACTGCTGGCCACAATACGTTTCGGTGGATCCTGTCTATGGTACTGATCCCCGGCACGACCCATCTTCGTAGCCATAGGAATAGAAAGCCTGCTAGCAAAGCCTTTCTTGACATCTTCTGACTACCATGACTCAAGTAGCTTAAAGTCTCAGTCCCTGCAGGGATGTCTCCGATCTTGGCAGATAAATATTGGTCTCGAGCTTTCTGTGAAACCATCAATTCCTGGATTACATCTGCAGGAATTATGGAGCAAGGGTTGATGGTTTGAGTCTTGTTTTCCCGGAACCTACCCTTATCAGTCCTGGATACCCTATTTTCATGGTAAAATAAATAGGTTGTCTATTTGGTTACATATGCCAAATGAGACCCAGTCTCATACAAACTGGTGCAAATCAGATAATGACACATGAGTTCTTCATAGACCTGCACCAATTCAGGGTTCTTCTCTCTTATTTCTGCTAGTTCCCGATTGGAGGGAACATATTCTTCATAAGTGGCCTCGCCCATTGGCAGCTTTGAGATAAATTGCATCTCATGCAGAGTAAGACCCATTTCACCGTGTGGAGTTGCAAAAGTTCCTGTTGAACTCATATACAATTCCAATAAAGCCAAGAACAAGTTACTGTTCGGTGGTATACCGTAACTTGTAGAGGCCACTGCTTCATATAGACCGATAGCTTCCAGGTCCATTTTGAAATGCTTCATGATCCAAGCACTGATTTGAATCCAGTTGGTACTATATGGAGTCAGCCACTCTGTCAACCTAGGGTTGGTCTGAGGGTATAACACAGCAGCTTTCATGAACTAATTTATAAACATGGGTACTTGTACTGGTTGGATCAGTGATGAGTCTTCACTTGGTATGAACCCGGGCAATAGACCATAAAATAGGACAACACCACCACTAGGAGTACTAATGTGGTAGCCCATATCACTAGCTCTCTCTCTTTTGAAAATAATCTTGCCCGGCCTGCCATAGCTACTGGGAGTCAAATTCCATAGCATCTGAGGAGGGTGAGTAGCATGGACAAAAGCAGATAGAGGGTAGTCCCTGTCCATATCAGGGAGGTACATCACCCTTTCTTCAGACCTAAACACCTAGGCCTCTTTCTTAGGGTGAGTTTGCGATTTGAAGTCTATCGCATCCCCAAATAGAAAAGCCGGCTTCAAGAATTGTTGGTCCTCTAGTGATACCAACACTTCTCCATTCATCATGGACAGCAACATCCTGTCCCCTTGAGCAGCTATCAGTTGAGCTCTTCCTTCAGGGTATTCAGGGTTGGATTGAGGAAACTGTACATGTGATAAGTTCTCCAGATAGTTTGAGCCCACCATACCAGTCGGCGAGCAAATATTTCTGCGCGAGGGGAAATTTGCAAGTCTACTGTCGAAAAAAAAGAAAAAAAAAGAGATCAAGTTAGTGAAAATCTAATTTGAAGTTTTTTTTTTTACACAAAAAGACTATTTTAAGTTTTACGCTAGTACAAACAAATGTTGGCATATTTCCAATTTTACGCTTCTACATGTGAATGTGAGCGTAATATGAGTCTTACGCTGACACAAGTAGATGTGGGCGTATTTCAAGTTTTACGCTGACACATATAGATGTGGGCGTATTTCAAGTTTTACGCTGACACATGTAAATGTGGGCGTATTTCAAATTTTATGCTAACACGACAAACGTGGGCATATTTAAAGTTTTTTACGCTAGCACGAACAACGTGAGCATAGATTTTTTTTGTTTTCGGTGGGTCCTCTTCTGCGACGAATTCATGATCAAAGTTCGACACTTTACCCCTCATTGCCGGAGCTACGGTGGGGTTGCTTCACTGAGATGCTGTTGATGGACGGACGGGGTTTTGTGTACGGTCGATTGATGAGGAATCAACAGCGGGCTTCTTGCCTTTGCTGGCGGTGGACGACTTCTTGGGGGCCATCGAATCAAAGTAAGAGTAGAAGAAAGAAGAAGAATGGAGAAAGATCAAGATTTCGAAAGACAAAGTAAAGCTTTCTCTCTCCCCGAAGAACCCTATTTATAGGAAATTTTTGAATCGGTTCAAATTCCACATTTTACGCCGACTGTTGGATATCCTAACTTTTACGCGGATGACCGTTGTGTATCCCGAATTTTACGCTGACTGGTCAAATCCCGAATTTTACGCTTATGTTCAAAGTATTTCAAATTTTGAAAAAAAATATATATTTGAAAACTTTGAAGGGGGTCTTGTAGGAGCGTAAAAAGTGTTTTATTTGACTAAATCAAAGGAATTGAAGACTTTACGCAAGCAACTCTCTTTATGAGCTATTTTACGCCGAAGCCATTTGCATTGGACTTTACGCGAGCTACTTTACGCCAAGGCAGTTTTACGCCTGCAGATAAACTGTCAGGCCGTATTTAATACGAAAGATTTGATTTGACAGAATGATTATTGCTGACAACATGCAAACACAGAAGTCGAGAAGATCGGATTGTCGCCAAACCCGATACTTGTCGTATGGTGTGCAGAGAAGGCTGTTTTACGCTCAATAAAATTTCTTCATTTTTACGTACTGTAGTTATTCGAGCTTTTACGCTCAAAACTATTGTGAGCGTAAAGTCTATTTGGGCTAAGTTTTACGCTCAAGGCTATTTTAGCCACTTTACGCTGGGAAATTTATTTTGAGTTGTTTTTACGCCAACTTACCACTTTACGCTCAGGGCATATTTTGGGTCATTTTTACGCCCGATCCTTCCTGATTACTTTAAAACGTGGTTTGCCCACGTGGCTTTCATGCAACACTTATCGAGGGATATGTATACGTGCCCTCCTTATTTTGTTGAAGTATTGGGATGTGTGTCATCCCACGATGACGGTTGCTAGCGTAAAACCCCGGTTTGGATGCTTTTTACGCATGACGTGTTTTAGTCTATAAATAGACTGATTTTCAGAATAAAAGGAGACAGAGAGAGAGAGAGACAGGAGAGAATACAAAAAAGATCAGAGCCCAGAGACTTTGATTTTTCAGAGCATTCTTCTTCAATTTCCTTCCAGAACAGAGTGAAGCAAAGCAGGAAAGCATTCGACCTCGCCATCAGTGCCTAAGTGCGTCGATACCTTTCTGGTGACTTAGTTCTTCCAGCTGTTCATCTTCTAGTAGTGATCTTCATCATCATCGTATGGTCCAATGAACAAAGTGATCGCTTTCAGATCAGACTTCCATAGCAATACTTCCCAGAACAATTTATACTTCTTGTACTTTTTTTTTTCGTTTTATTTTCAAAAGCAAATTTTAGGCATTTTGTTAAGTGAAACAAGCGCAGGATCGTCAGAAGCAGTGGGCAGATAATCGTCGTCAACCCTTGGAGTTCAAAGAGGGCGACCATGTGTTCTTGAAGATATCTCCCACTAGAGGCACGATTCGATTCGGAGGACGTGGCAAGTTGAGTCCAAGGTACATCGGGCCTTTTGATGTATTGGAACGTGTTGGAGAGGTTGCCTACAGATTGGCCTTGCCACCGTTGCTAGAGGGAGTGCATGACGTATTCCATGTATCGCAGTTGAGGAGGTACATGGCGGACATCAATCATGTGCTTGATCACTTCGAGATCACCGTTGGACCGAGTTTGTCGTACGAAGAGCAACCAGTGGGTATCCTCGATCGCCGAGTGAAGGTGTTGTGAAATCAATCGATTCCATTGGTTCGCGTGGCATGGAAGCATCACTCGCCAGGAGAGTCTACTTGGGAGCGCGAGGACGACATCCGAAACCGCTACCCGTATTTGTTCGAAGACGAAGGTATGTCTTGCATTAAATTACTGTTAATTTTTTTGCAATGCATACGACCCCTACCTTAGTTTAATTTCGAGGACGAAATTTTCTTTAAGTTGGGTAGGATGTAAATCCCCCAAAATTTATAATTGATTTTTATAATTAAATTAATTTTTGTTATGCCTTTCATTAGATATGGATTCATTTGCTACTAGTGTATTAGTATTATTAACGTATGTGTGTATATATATATATATTATTATATGTGTGCACGTTCGTATTTCTAATAAATAAAGAATATATTAGAATCTAAAATTTTTAGGAATTTATTTGTAAAATTTTCTAGAATTTATTGTTAGCTTAAAATATATACTCATATTTTGATATTATATATATATATATATATATATATATATATATATATATATATATATAATAGTAAATGTTAGTAATGAAAAAGAAAAAAAAGAAAAAGAAAAAGAAAAAAAAGAAAAAGAAATGGACGGCCCACACCCCAGCAAGGGGCGGGCCAGGCCGCTGACCTAGGTGGGCATTAGAGCCATGGTTTAAGAGTAAAGAAAAAGAAAAAGAAAAAGAAAAAAAAATAATATCCACTCACCCCACTTAAAGGGGCGGGCCCCCACCCTCTCCTTTTCTTGCTGCTGGAAGCAGCAAGCCAACGCAAAGACATATCCGCGCGTGGGTGGGTTCACATTGGGTTATTACTAATCCTAGTATTACTAGGTTTTGCTCCAACTTGCTATATATATAACTTTTTCCACAAGCCTCAAAACCCTAATCCACCAAAACAAAAGTTGAGGCTGATCATACCCTCTTCGCCTACGAATTAGTTTCATAAGCGACGGAGCTTTGTGCGCGACGAACGGAGCATCGGAAGTCAGCCCCGCGTCACCCACGGAGCAGTTTTCCCACTCAAGGTATCCTACTTCCCTACGACGTAACTTTTTACTCGTAGCACCGATTTTCGATCCGTAAGATTTTTTGGAAAGTACACTTGACCCTCTTCGAGATCCTCTAGGTGGATTTCGAAAACAACCTATCAACTTGCTCGAAAAATTGAGAGGAAGTTAAACAAAAATCTGTTTTCTGTAATACTAAAAACTGTTTTAAAACGACAAGCCAATTTTCATGCTGTGCAGTAAGGTACTGTAGGAAATAATTAAAAACAGTAAAAAACAACATAACCGAGATCGCAATGCATCTTCTGGATCGTCGTTTAGATTAGCGTGTAAAAAGTAGATTGATGATGAAGTTGAGGAAAAACCTGTGTTTAGTTATAGTAATTTTCTGAATTTTGTCCGATATGGCGTACGCCCCGACAAACCGGGCGACGTGGTCGTGCGCTATACACATCGAAAGGCGCGTATGGACGTTGTCGACGTATGGGAACTGACGGAACTCAGTTTCGTCGTGTGTGTGCGACGAAATCAGTCCGTATCCGTCAGGATACCCCGTATCGGCATTTTGCAAACTTGCCCATAACTTCGTGTACAGTTGTCGAATCGAGACGAAACTTGCGCCAACAGGTCTGGATCGAAATTCTGGTCCTGTGTGCCAAGTTTGGTTCGATTCTGAAAAGGTCGAATCGGAACCCCTTTTTTGGCGGGCCCGCGACCCACTCAAACGGGCAATTTTGTACACGGTTCATCGAAATCCAAAACTGGATATACCGTTAAGTTCCTCTCCTCAAACTGAATCCGTAGACATGTAGTTTGACGACTTTAGAGACCATAGACTTCGGCACGCATTTCGGTACAAAGCGGGTCCAACGGCGGATATCGTTTTGACCCAAAATTACGATTTTTCTCCTGTTCCAGAATTAGACTTTTGGACAGGCGTTTCCTAGGTATATCTTTTACATCGAGTGCATTTTTGATGTTTGTTTCAGCGTCCGGAGTTGTTTGGAGATTGTGACGTTTCTTGACTGATATTGTGATTTTCTGTACTTGCCACTTTGCACCATCAGGCAAGATACCTTACCACCCTACTCTGTAATTATTATATTCTTATTTTTAGTTGTTATTTTTAGCATTTCTTGTTTCTTGATATTATGAAACTGTGCGTCCAAGTCACACTTGGGTGCAAGCGACTCTATCGGTCGTTTTTCTCGTTTTATTTATTTCTCTTGCATTGACTTAGTCTAGTGACCATCCATTAATGTTGAGGTATTGGTATATCTCATACGGCCCTGACACTTGTTGTATCACGTGATGTGATTCACATATAGGATACGTATCCGCGTAGTCGGCTGGCCACCGATACGTATGGAGCGTGCGACGGATAGGAGTAACTGCCAATAGAATTGCATGTTAGAAGACTTGGCGGTTATTAGAGGTACATATCAGTCATAAAGATGATGATACTAGGCATTGGGTGGAGAGAACAATACCTGACGTATGGGCTTCGATTGTACTTCCCTTGTAACCCGGAAGCTCCGCTGGAGATACGGGTATGTTTAGCCTCTCAGGTTGGCCACTGTCGTTCTTGGAACGTCATGCGCTTGGTCACTGGTGCCCAAGAGGGGACTATACCGGATCCTATATTCAACCAGGGCTCATGCGTCGAAGGATTGTATCTCAACTGTATATTCACAGTAGAATGGTCAGGAACCCGATTGTACGCATATCTTTTTCTCTTATTATATTATCACAGTTTATATGGCATGGTGTTTTCTTGTATCTTGCTATGTCCCCTGAGGACCTGGTTATCTCTCCAGGGTTAGACAATTTTCTACAGGAGTACGGAGCGGCATTGGATGCAGCTTACATCGATGACGAGGCAGTTTCTACTGATTTCTAGTTTATTCCTTATTTGAGGCATTAGTGGACATCATTTTTACATCTCATTTTCTTTCTATTTTGCGGAGGTTGGGCTCCGATCTTGTGAGACTATTTTTTATAGCTGTTTGGAGTGAGTATGTTCACCCGGCTATCTTTTGATACTCTTATTTATTTATTTGGACTCTATTATGTTCTGTGTTGAGCTGTGATGAGATTAGATTATGTTATTCTGGCCTGTGATTATTTTATTTACAGCTTATGTGCATATGTGAGGATTCCATATATTGGAGTATTCTTCGTATATGTGCAGCTGGCATGTTCACGTAGTTGGTCCTACGTATTTTGGGACTGGGCGTTACATCTCACCACATCAACCGGTGCGGCTGCGAGAAATCCTAAATTCCATGATTAATATAAGTATATCCAAGTCAAGCTCTATGTCTCTGCCACGCCAGCTAGTATGGCTGCTATAAACTCTAGACTCGATAACCAAGGTAGACCTTTACCTTTCACACTGTCCTCATCGAATATGTTATCAGAATATACCTTAACTTAGTCCATAAAATTCATCTGATATAAAAATCAAAGTCAACAATGAACTCCAAGAATGAGTTTCAACAATGATCACTAAGAATGAAATTCAACAATGATAAGGAAGAGTAGACGGAGAGAAGTAGAAACAAATTTTGAGATGGAGTTTATAGTAAGTTTCTCAGGGGTCATCCTAGGAATCCCTCAAGGAGTCCTAATTGTAATTGAGTATCCTCTCATCCTAATATCCTATTTTCTATATCCTATCGCAGGCTCACAGTAGTTCCACTAAGTCATTACATTCCTCGGCTGGGATGTACAGCTGTCCTCGAGTGCTGTGCTGCATGTACAGCTGTCCTCGAGCGCTGTGCTGCACGATAAACGAATAGTTTCCTCGTTCTCCGTGCTATCAGTTGTCAGAAGATTTGATTCTCTGTCAGATAATGATGACGAGGCCACGTCAGCTTGCGCACTTGGATGAGTGCGCAGTTTAGCCTGCGCAATTGAGTTGTTGCACAATCTGTCTCCTGTGCAGTTCACTTGAAGGATGCATAATTTGATTTTCATGACTTCTTCAATGGGTGCAACTTAATTTTTAGGACCTACAAGACCCCCTTCAAAGTTTGAAAATAGTCAAAACTTCGAAATATTTTGAATTTTGATTTTAAAATCAAGTTGCACAAGTAATGACTTGTCTGCGCAATTGGAGGAGTCAGCTCCCATTTCTTCGGCGCAATCCGAGGTGACCGTTACTCTCGAAAAACTATAAATAGTTCTCCTTCATCCTTCTGTCATTCTTTACTTGTTTCTACTTTGTTCAAGAGAGAAATTCCCGAGTCCACTCCGACTCTTTTCCTTCTTCTCTGTCGACTTCAAATGGCTCCGAAGCATTCCGTCGCCGACAAGGGCAAAGCCCCCACCGAGTCTTTGACTCGGGCTGCGCCGCGCATTTCACGACACGAAGTCGGTCATCCCGCACTGCAAGGTAGTCGCTCGATCAAAAACTCTTTTTTAGGGTTCTTCGACATGATTGAATCTTCAAACCTATCTCTTTTTAGAGATTTGGTTATATTGCGCCGCCCTGTTTAGGGTTTCGGTTGTACAAATCCAATAGTTTTCATTTTTATGAAGAGTATTTTCTTGTGCAATCGGTTGAAAGCGCTGGCAAAGGTTCAGCGTAATCTGCTGATTTGTGCAAGGCTGTCCAGCGCAAACTGATGCTTTGCACAAGTTATGTTAGCACAATCTGATGGCTTGTGTAAGTGAATATGTTGGCGCAACTGGACAGTTTGCGCATAGAAGCTTTTGTTGTGCAACCTGATGTATTACAGACAGCGTAATCTGATTCTTGCACAATTTGTTGATTTTTTTGGACAGAATCTTTGATTTTGTATATACTGAATTCTATCTTTCTGTTTGATGCAGTTAACATCAGAGAAGACCCAGAATATAAAATCTTTGCAGGGACCCTTACTGAACCAGAGTTTAAGGAAGATTTGTCCCATGTAATATTTTTCCAATATGCTCTGCCATCTTCCCGTCAAGCCATCTTAGTAGCACAGGACAACGAAACTTTATTGAGTCTGATGAATGGGCATCCTCTGCAGACTGCCGATGCCATTACTCATAAGAAACCCCTGTTTCTATTTGGTGAGGCTATTGATAAGAGTTCTCAGCCGAGACCTCGTGTTGGGCAGAGACTCTTCCAGAGAAAAGAGAAAAGAATACTGTTACCAGACAATGCCAGATGCCTCCCTCTATCCCGCTATGCCCATGCAAGCTATTCCAGGAGGATGGACTAGGATATTATCCCTCTCCAGCAAGCCAGAACAGGAAATATTTGTGTAAAGAAAGGACCGAATAGCAAGGATATGTTCTATAGCTCCTCCGAGCGTCACAGCTCCTTGCTCAGAGGATTGAAGCCTGGATGCATCCCACCGGAGAACTCCTCCTTACTGCTGCCAGTTAGAACACCGATCTTTGCAAATGAACTTGCAAAGGTTGAGGGAAGATACCCGGATCAGGACATCCGGTTGACAGGTCTGGTGAACCCAGATAACAAAAGATGGAACTGCATAACCAATTGGATATTGGTTCAGTTCGAAAAAAAGCTCAAAGAAATTGAGCTGTATCAAGCGGTATACTCTACCGTATATGGATTCCACCCCAACCCTCATCTGTTTCTCGCCTTGGCAGAGAGGTACAATTTTAGGACAGGGATATTCATGACACCCTGCGGGGAGATTGGACTAGCTCTTCATGAGATGAAATATATCTCGAGCTTATCAATGGGAGACTTCCCCTACGAAGAATTTGTTCCAACAAATGACAAGTTAGACCGACTTCGTCAAGAAAATGCTGAGATAGTGGCCGTTTTTGAAGAACTACTGTGCCACTATAAAATTTGCTCCATGTATTATAAGAGTGGTTCTTCCGGCACTTGCTACTCGTCAAAGTGGTTGCCCTATCTCTTCCTTAACCACATCATCGAGAAGAATACTAAGGATCACGATACGTGCAACCCTACCTTCTTCAAACCACTCAGCCACAGTGAGGTGATAGGATTGATGGAAGAAAACAAGGAAATGGACATCAAGGTTGACGACGAACTTCAATACCCTCCTTTTAAGATAGGAGATTTTATTGAGAGTTTTATGAGAATGGGCTACAGGCCCATGTCAAAGGAAGCCCAGCTGGCGGGTTTCCTCACATATTGGCTCCGACGCTTCGTCGTACCAGAAGCGAGCGTCGTAGATCGCTTTCATCGCGGCGTGCTCTTTGCTGCTGTCCGGTTAGTCTTTGGCTACCGGATGGATCTGCTGTCAGCGATGACCTGTAGAGTGAACGCGGGTCTTCGTCTTTATGTTGAATCTATTCTCAAATGGAAAGGTAAGAAGGGGAACTTCCCTCGGCTGGAGCTGTCCAACACTTATTTGTTCGGATGGTTACTTCTGCACCATCCGTCATTGATGAACCCTGATATAGGAGCAATCGGCGGTAGCTATTTATGGAGATTCTCCCGAAGTAAATGGATATACACCAGTCTGAAAGATTGCAGACGTGCTTTGAATCTTGGAAAGGGGTGGAATTTCTACTGTGTTGCCCCTCCAACTGGCTATGAACATATGTCAACAAATCTAGTTGATCTTGGGAGGCAGCCTTTGGGTCGGGCAGCATTTGATTGGCTGACGACGATTAGGCCGTCGCACTTGGTTTATAGATTTGAAGACGAATGTTACTTAGAACCATATCTTCCCAGCCACTTTGCCCGTCAATTCAGCTACGACCAGTTCCACGTAGGCAATGCTATAACTTGCCTGCAAGGAAAAGGTTATCTGATTGATGGCGCCAGGGCCTGGGCTTATTATAACGCTTGAGACACAAGAACAGTGTTCTCGATGCCGACCAAGAGTGATCACGGCCCCCGAATGTTATACACATATTCGTTTTTTATACAGCAGCGAATACATTCGCCGAGAACTTCAGCCGTGTAGATAGCTTCGCGACAGCGACGCGATTGAAGAAGGGAGCAACTGTTATATTAGCTCCAGGTAATGACGAGGAGCATGAGCCAGTGGATGACCCGTTGGAAGCCTCAAGGGAAGCTAACTTCCCTGAGGAGGTCAATGAACCACTGCGAATTTCCTTGAAAGTTGTCAAATCTCCAACCAAGGAGAGAAAGAGAAGGATTAATGAACCTTCTTCTTCGGTTGCAAAGAAGAAGCTTATCCTAGATCCATCAGAGAAGGTCACCACCAGGTCATAATCTCGGCAACTGGCCGAGTCGACCCAAAGAGAAGAAGCGACTACGCCGACCTCTCTTCCAAGGCAGGTCGATGTAGTAGATGTAGAGAGTCCAGAGAGACCTCTTCATAGAAAGAAACTGGCCTCCAGAAGAAGAAAGAGGGTGATCACTCCTCCGAGACAAATCTTGTCCTCGGTGGTGGCCAGTGCTGTTGCTGGAATCATCATGTCATCCCCTACACCTGCCCCCGAGCCTAGGCAGGAGACTCCTACTCCAAAGCAGAGGACGGGGTTGAGCAGAGGGATGAAGCTGAGCAGAGGGATGAAGCTGAGCAGAGGGATGATAAAGTTTTGCGATCTCCTTCTCTTGCGGTAAAAACTCTCCAGCTTTCTGCTACACCAGGAACACTCCGTGAAGAAGAAGATCGTTTAATGATTGAAGCTCTAAATGATTGTAACTTCGGTCTGCAGGATGATGTCGATCAAGCCGCCGTCGCAACTGCCAGCGAGGAAGCACCAGAGGATAGTATAAGCAATGAAGATACATCAACAGAAGGTGTTGATGATACTTTAAATCCAGAAGAGGACACTGAAGTCCATATATCTCCCAAAGCTGTAGATGACACGCTGAATCCTGAAGAGGATGTTGAGGTGCACGTGTCTCAAGAAAAGAATGCGGGTAAAGAAGTACCACCTGCTGAAACTACTCCTGTTGATACAAAAGGTATTAAATAATTTTATCAACCTTCTTTTCATAGATTCAAATAGCTGACATCTACATTTTTATCCATGCAAAGCTTGAATCTTTCCCAGTTCCTCCCGTATGTACAGACATAGTGCCAATAACGGCTATAGCTAGTGGTAGTCGACATTTTTCGGGTGGCTCCGAGGCAGGAAGTGTAATACCCCGCTCCGCATCGGTGCATTACGATGAGTCGTTGACTCGAAGAGTTGCGTTGACCCGATGAGGTATCGATGCGAATCGATGCAAGGGTTACGTTGGCCAAAGGTAAGCTTTGAGTCGGTTGAAATCTATGAATCGAATCGATGCAAAGGATAAGTCCCGTTTGAGCAAGTGCTGACTTTAGTTGATCTGGTGTGCAGGCTATGCTCTTACGCTGGACGATAAGAGGTCGGTATTTTGCCTTATGCAGTGAAGTGTCCACGAAACCAAATCGTGGCCTTGCAACGGATAGTGGTATGGGCACGATAGGCCAAATCAACCGAGTAGTTCAAAGGTATGGCTAAGTCCGGGAGTTAGCTATGTGATCGAGAAATGGAAGCGAGACGCTTCAACTCAGCGAAACGGCAAAGCGTATCGACTTAAGCTGGGCGGGTTCTTGACTCTCTCTCCCTATTCCTTCACGTCTAATAAGAGATATCATTGTATGCGTAATATGTTATCGAGTTAGCGAGCGTAGCTCGGCGAGTAAGTGTCTAAATATGCGTTAAACACTAAGGTAGAACATTGAACAATCGAACAATTGAAGCGACGTGTATCAAGTGTACGAGTTGCGGTAGGGCAATGATGGTAGAACATTGAAAGACGATATTGAGATGTACATCATGTGCACGGCTCCGAGAACATTGAACACTAGGCATAGAACATTGATTATGGTGCTGAGCGTGCCCTCGCGCACTTATGTAAGAAAAGACTAAGTAACTACGGAGTTAGGCTATGTGAACAACTTACAAATGGTACGCGCTGAATATGAAAACGAGATAACTAAGCCGTTGGGCGTCGTGCATCAATATGGATGTGTTGGGGCATAACGTCGACAGAGCTCCCCATATGGATGGTGGATTATGTTATGAGACGCAAATATGTTTATGGTGCGGGACTATGTTTATGGAACACGAGATTGGTTGGACGATATGACTTGTATGCTATGATACGTATTACATGGTCAATGGACTCGGATGGCCCGTGCACGGGTGCGGCTTCCCTCGAACGGTTACGCCAGGGCGTCGGGACTGTTCGGCCTAGAAGGGAATTATGTGTGGTATTTATGGTGCACATCATTCGGACGGATTGCGACCGTCTAGTGCTGTGATAAGCTATGATATCCATAAGTTTGGGATCCTTCGGATACTGGGCTAGCAACCCGTATCAAAGCGATTGTAGGCTTACACATAAGAGATGCCAAGTCCATTACGGTGCGAAACACCATGACCTTCATATAGATAGGGCCGGTGGGCTGAGATGAGAGTCGGATGCAGGCGCAGGGCCTGCGACCCTTATGCATGGTCTAAGTTTATGGTTGGCTGTTGCATGAATAATATGATTCTATGTTAAGTTCTAACCGTGCAGGCTAGGCAATATGGGACGGAGATGAGCACGATCACTATGTTTATGTTCAGATTATGTCTAACTGTATCTGCTGCAGGAACACGATATCGGACACATTTATGATAAGTTGCTATGCATAACTATTGCCATGAAACTGATCCTAAGGCTAAATAGAAAGACCACAAAGTAAGATGCATGTTTCACTAAATGGTTAAGTGTTTGGTTTGGGTGCGAGCGGGTCTTGATCAGTGCGAAGCGAGGACGAAAGTACTAATCCCCCACTAGTTTATATGCAGGCTCAGGCTATGATCGGCTCGGGGCGGAGCTTGGCTTGGACGTGCCGAGGCATGAAGTCCTTGGCGTTCAAGAGGAGCTCCGCATATGCGTTCGGACTTGCGACATGGAGATGTTCGGCCGAAGACTACTTGGTGGCTATATAGAGGCATAATGTGTAGAATAATGTAATCCTTTGTGAGCTAGAGAGATCATGAGCATTGTAGCCTATTGGCATTTTATGTTGGGCTATTTAGAGCCTTCATAACCTTCAGTTCATAATCAATAAAAGAGATTCTTGTATTATTCTTTGTTTTCTTCTGCTGCTTATGTTACGAATTTGAGATAATCACTATGTGAACCGTTATCTTGCCTTGCACGAGCGCAACTCCAGGCTCGTGCGGCATCACGTCCCAGTGAGGACGATGATTCGGGTGAAATCTAGCAAGGACGAGCGATTTCCCGGATCGGGGCGTGACAAGTTTGTATCAGAGCGGTTCCATCCTTTGGACCGTGCGTGAATCTCTTTGACCCTCAGTTGCTTCGCTATCGAATTCAGTTGACTCTAAGTTGTTTCCGCAATCGCATGGCTCATGGATCTGCTCGATGCTACATTGGATGTTCCATACAATAAGTCTATATTAAGTGCGTACGTCTGCCACAAGTATGTTGTGACTATCACGCTATCTCCGGGTGCTATCAGAGAGTGTTGGTTGCACGAAGTGCAATGGGTTATGAGATTATGGTTTCCCGAAGTGCAAGAAAGTTGTGAGTCGCTGGTCGCACGAAGTGCAACGAATATGGTGATGTTGGTTGCACGAAGTGCAATGAGATACGAATTGTTGATCGTACGAAGTGCGAGGAAATATGTGTTGTTGGTCGCACGAAGTGCGAGGAGATATGTGTCGTTGGTTGCACGAAGTACAACGGATCGATATATAAGGCGATGCGTATTATGTGGCTATACGAATGGTTATGTGTTGTTGGTTGCACGGAGTGCAGCAAGTCGTGAATCGTTCGTTGCGTCGGTGCAACGAGTCGATATGGTATGATGCGTGTGGTATGGCTATGCGGATGGATAGCGATATATTGCACGAGATTGAGCAATGACCTTAAGTATCGAGAGTGAGTTGTTGCACGAGTTGCAACGAGTGAGATTGGAAGATCGCAGATGCGATAGTACGAGTCGAGTTGGTCGCTAGGTTGAGTTGAGTAGGCGAACATGTATGTTGACCGAATGTCGCATTGAGCTTTGAATAAGCAAATGTTGCCGGCGTGATCGATATGATCGCTATGATACGATTAGATTGAATGTGTGTCAAATTTGAGCCAACGCTAGAGCTGGGATCGGAAGGATCGCCATACGGGATAGTTGATTGAGGAATAGATGTCGGACCTATGCGGAATACGATGTCGAGTAATGACTTGATTTCGAGTGGTATATGCAATACCAATTATGCGGTCAGTATAGCGAAGTATTGTATCGATGAAGATAGGCTCGATCTTGAGTGGTATATGGGATACAACTTAGCGATTTCTATGTTAAGCCGGTTGGTGACTTGCGATAGATTTTGTCGAGACGATTATGTTGTTACGATAGGTTTGTCCGCAACGGACGGAGTAATACCGAGACTTGAGTGGGAATGACTTGAGAAAAGTCGATGCAAGTATGCTTCGATGAATTGAGTTGAACAATTATGTGCGAAGTCATACCTGTGGATGATACGTCGGACGAAGATTCATTAAGTATAAGTCGAACGATAAGTTGAGCATATCGAAGGAATGTTACGTTGAGAAATAGTCGACCCGGTCGAACTTATGTTGAGTTAGTACGAAGACTTCTTCGGAACGAGTTGAGTAGGTATGAAGAGATTGTGCGAACGAAATTGGTTAGTACGATGAATCGGTAGCACGAATTGGAAGTGCGAGTTAGGAATATGAGAATAGATATGTGAATTTGAAATTGTGTCGCGACGATGTTAAGTAGTTACAACTGAATGAATCTTGATAAGTGTGAGACTTGATTCGTATTCGAGTTCGGATAATGGCAATGATTGCAACGGGTTTGAGCTTATGAGAAAGGAAGATGTTCAAGTTATGCATATCGACGATGGTATTGAGGCGTATCAAAGATGATATGTAATAACTCGGGGATACTCTGATCGAATGAACGAAAATTATGTTGAACATTGTTGTTGGATGAATAGGATGCAAGTTAAGTTATAGAAATTTGGATGATAACGGTAGGAGTGCTTCGGAGAATTGAGAGTGGATGAATATTCTTGGATGAAAACGAAAGTGTCTGGATTGCTTCGCGAATCACCACTATGTTGACATTCTTGTCTTGAGCGAGCACAACACCAGCCTCGCACATGCGTTACGTCAAATTAGAAAGATCATTCCGCGTGAGCGCTGGTATGGTGATTCATCCAGCGGGGATGATCGAACTTGCAAGACGTGGCAAAATCGGATTTGAGTTGTGGTTTGATGCGAAAGTTGTTCGAGGATGATTTTGATGAGTACGGAATGTGTCGAGCTATGATCACGGATAGGTAAACTCGGACTTGAGGCGAGTAGATGTCATACGACTAGCAAGGATAGTCGACGGTAATATATGAGTGATTTGAATAGTTAACGGCGCATCAGTTGCGCGGGGGATAGATAAATTACAGATTTGTAAAGTATGTCGGATTGGGTAAAGTCCCATAGGAAGTGTCGTGAATTGATTTGGCTGTGTAATAGGATATAGCACGGTTCGTTGTAACTGTCCCTCGTTGATGATCTTCAATTATCGAGTGTAGTTTCGGGGCAGATGACCCTAGAAGACTTGACCGCCAAATCAAGCAAATGTAAGAAGTCCCATAGGATGACCCATTGAAGTCGCATAAAGATTTTGTCGAGGATGAAGGTTGATGTAGTGCATGTTGAGGATGAGTCTAAGTGAGTATCGTGTTTCGTAAGTTAGCGAGTAGCCTTCGAATGGATCGATATGGTGAGAAAAGTTATGATCGATCGAATGAGTGCATAAGTAGACTTGGTTAGTCGATGATCGAGTAGATGCCGAGGGAACGTGCTTAGCATAGCGATGCGGTAAGGCGATTGCAAGAATTCTGCAATGCGCGAGAGCGACGAATAGTAGAACGACCTTAAGAGTTGTGTCGTAGATCGATTTGAGGAACGGTTAGGCTATGTGTGTTGAGCGCGATCTATGTTACGAAATGAACCAGTCGGGATTGAATCGAAGTTTGAGTAAAGGATTCGTACTTGGTCGAGAATCGGAGATAGGCGTATCGTAAGAGACCTTGGGTCAGAAAGATTGTTGCCTTAGAGCATCGTAGACTCAAGTTGACCTCTTGTGTCGGAAGAGTGCGAGCATGATGTCTGGATAAGTTACCTAGCGGGGGTAGCCCCAGACGCGATGCGTAGGTAATTCGAGAACGTGGATCGTGTTGAGATAATTATGTGCGAGACTTAGTACAAATGGTAGGCAAAAGAATTTGGACATGTTGGACTTAGTCCATGTCGTTAAGGCTAAATGTTATGAATGATTGGATGAAAGACTTAAGTTATGCGAGAGATAGGAAACGGTTGGACGAGTAGGCATTACGAAGAATTGTTGCGATCGGATGCGCAATGGTTTAATGCAATGCATGCATTAGGTGGCCGGCGAGAAGCTTATAAGATCGAACTAATAGTTTCGAGTTAAGTTATGCGTAAGATATTGGAAGAGGATCGCATGTGATGGGATGATGCATACGAGAAGTATTTTGGGAATAGGCGCTAAGATATGACTAAGTTGAGTACGGACTGATTGGTGCTTGAGGATTAAGTTGAGCTTGTTAGTTGTCCCGATATCCA
This sequence comes from Iris pallida, assembly GCA_029216955.1. Taxonomy (NCBI): domain Eukaryota; kingdom Viridiplantae; phylum Streptophyta; class Magnoliopsida; order Asparagales; family Iridaceae; genus Iris; species Iris pallida. The sequence continues at coordinate 3,416,130 of JANAVB010020798.1, forward strand.
ACAACTGAGCTTGGCTGAAATACATATATTGGTGGGATGCCTAAAATATGTGTATAATCCAAACTAAGTTGTATGATTCCAACGATAGTGGTACGAGATCATAAAACGATCTAGCGAGACACTTGGCTTAAGTGTTGGTTTCGGTTCGAGGACGAACCTGATTTTGAGTGGTATATTATGTAATGCCCCGCTCCGCATCGGTACATTACGATGAGTCGTTGACTCGAAGAGTTACATTGACCCGATGAGGTATCGATGCGAATCGATGCAAGTGTTATGTTGGCCAAAGGTAAGCTTTGAGTCGGTTAGAATCTATGAATCGAATCGATGCAAAGGATAAGTCCCGTTTGAGCAAGTGCTGACTTTAGTTGATCTGGTGTGCAGGCTATGCTCTTACGCTGGACGATAAGAGGTCGGCATTTTGCCTTATGCAGTGAAGTGTCCACGAAACCAAATCGTGGCCTTGCAACGGATTGTGGCATGGGCACGATAGGCCAAATCAACCGAGTAGTTCAAAGGAATGGCTAAGTCCGGAAGTTAGCTATGCGATCGAGAAATGGAAGCGAGACGCTTCAACTCAGCAAAACGGCAAGGCGTATCGACTTAAGGTGGGCGGGTTCTTGACTCTCTCTCCCTATTTCTTCACGTCTAATAAGAGATATCATTGTATGCGTAATATGTTATCGAGTTAGCGAGTGTGGCTCGGCGAGTAAGTATCTAAATATGCGTTGAACACTAAGGTAGAACATTGAACAATCGAACAATTGAAGCGACGTACATCAAGTGTACGAGTCGCGGTAGGGCAATGATGGTAGAACATTGAAAGACGATATTGAGATGTACATCATATGCACGGCTCCAAGAACATTGAACACTAGACGTAGAACATTGATTATGGTGCTGAGCGTGCCCTCGTGCACTTATGTAAGAAAAGACTAAGTAACTATGGAGTTAGGCTATGTGAACAACTTACGAATGGTACGCGCTGAATATGAAAACGAGATGACTAAGCCGTTGGGCGTCGTGCATCAATATGGATGTGTTGGGGCATAACGCCGACGGAGCTCCCCATATGGATGGTAGATTATGTTATGAGACGCAAATATGTTTATGGTACGGGACTATGTTTATGGAATACAAGATTGGTTGGACGATATGTCTTGTATGCTATGGTACGTATTGCATGGTCAATGGACTCGGATGGCCCGTGCACGGGTGCGGCTTCCCTCGAACGGTTACGCCGGGGCGCTGGGACCGTTCGGCCTAGGAGGGAATTATGTGTGGTATTTATGGTGCACAACATTCGGACGGATTGTGACCGTCCAGTGCTATGATAAGCTATGATATCCGTAAGTTTGGAATCCTTCGGATACTGGGCTAGCAACCCGTATCGAAGCAATTGTAGGCTTACACATAAGCGATGCCAAGTCCATTACGGTACGAAACACCGTGACCTTCATATAGATAGGGCCGGTGGGCTGAGATGAGAGTCGGATGCAGGCGCTGGGCCTGCGACCCTTATGCATGGTCTAAGTTTATGGTTGGCTGTTGCATGAATAATATGGTTCTATGTTAAGTTCTAACCGTGCAGGCTAGGTAATATGGGACGGAGATGAGCACGATCACTATGTTTATGTTCAGATTATGTCTAACTGTATCTGCTGCAGGAACACGGTATCGGGCACATTTATGATAAGTTGCTATGCATGACTATTGCCATGAAACTGATCCTAAGGCTAAATAGAAAGACCACAAAGTAAGATGCATGTTTCACTAAATGGTTAAGTGTTTGGTTTGGGTGTGAGCGGGTCTTGATCAGTGCGAAGCGAGGACGAAAGCACTAATCTCCCACTAGTTTATGTGCAGGCTCAGGCTATGATCGGCTCAGGGCGGAGCTTGGCTTGGACGTGCCGAGGCATGAAGTCTTTGGCGTTCAAGAGGAGCTCCGCATATGCGTTCGGACTTGCGACATGGAGATGTTCGGCCGAAGACTACTTGGTGGCTATATGGAGGCATAATGTGTGGAACAATATAATCCTTTGTGAGCTAGGGAGATCATGAGCATTGTAGCCAATTGGCATTTTATGTTGGGCTATTCAGAGCCTTTGTAACCTTCAGTTCATAATCAATAAAAGAGATTCTTATGTTATTTTTTATTTTCTTCCGCTGCTTATGTTACAAATTTGAGATAATCACTATGTGAACCGTTATTTTGCCTTGCACGAGTGCAACTCCAGGCTCGTGCGGCATCATGCCCCAGCGAGGACGGTGATTCGGGTGAAATCTAGCAAGGACGAGCGATTTCCCGGATCGGGGTGTGACAGGAAGTAGTCAGGCAGTAATATCTGAGGCTACTTCTGCTAGATTGGAACCTGTGCCAACAGACGACAGACTTGTCGCTGGGGCAAGTCATGGTAAGATTACCTTTTATTTTTGATCCTTTTCAATTAGTTGACAACAACAATCAATGATAAGGTTCATTTGATTTTGCAGAAGAACATTTGGGAAGGGCAGCTAGCTCTACGATGGCTCCTCTGTCTAAAGAGCCCTCTACTCAAAGGAAAGAAGCTGAACGTCTATCTGCACAGACAACTGCTGCTGCTTTGACGTCTATGGGAGTAGCTGCTACTCCTGGTGCTCTGGCTACTAATCGATTTATCATTAGCTCATTCAGCAACTTTTTCTTTAATTCATTGAAACCCATAGTAGATAGGGTGATAGAGAAAGAAGATGCTAGTTTCCCTACAGTTAGAGGTCCAACCTCCTATTTGATCAATGCCATCCGCAGTCAAGACGACGAAGCTCAGGCTATTTTTCTTGAACATGTACTAGATGAGCTGGAAGCTTCGGTTAAGATTTACAAATAGCTTAATAGGGGGAAGATGGAGCTCTTGGTACAGGCTGAATTTGAGAAGATGTCACAAGAAGTTGCAGTTGTAAAGGTTGATCTCCAAGTTCTTTTGGATACTTTCTCTACTAAGTCTGTAGAGTATAATTCCAAAGTGAAAACAATAGCATCTGTTGCTGAAGAGAAGGAGAGGAAAGTTGCTGAGCTGCAATCAGAATCTGCCCGTCTTCAAGAAGAGCTGAGACTTGTTCAGCTTGCTCTAGAGGATGAGGCCACACAACACCAGGCTGCAGTTCAACAACTGAATGCTCTGACTCAGGAAAGAGATGAGTATGTCGCAACTCATCAAGATGAAATCTCTCACAGAATAGTAACCATGCCATCTTTTGACGATAAGTCTGGGCTGGAGGAAGCTAAGAAGCGAGTGATGGAATCTCGTGAGGAGCGGCTGCAATCTTTAAAGCGACAAATGACCAACTTGATGACTCCGTCGGCAGAATGAGAAAGACTTTTTGTATCTTCAATCTTTTTGTGATATGTAATGTTGTAATGTCTTTCAATTTTTTGATCAATAAAAAGACATTTTCTTGGTGGTTCTATTATTTATTGCATATCTTATTCAGATATAAATAATAGCGATAGAAAATATATTCAGAGGTGTAAGACATGATATATTTCTTGATTTTGGAAAATAATTATATTCAATTATATCTGTTCAGGGGTAATGTGAACATGGTAGAATATAATTTATTGAATATTATTATTTCAATAGACAACTTAATCAAAGATGACAAGTTGCTAATATGAACGAAATGGATGATTCGTCAAAATGTGTGAACGAAATTAATCGTCAGGATGAACGGATGGACCGTCAAATGAATTAAATGAACAGGTGAATCATGGATGAATGGAATGAACGAGTGAACCGTCAGATGATTGGATGAACGGGTGAACCGTCAGATGGATGTAATGAACGGACAAACCGTCAAATGGATGTAATGAATGGACAAACCGTCAGATGGATGTAATGAACGGACGAACCGTCGGATAAATGTGATGAACGGGCGAACCGTCAGATGAATGTGATGAACGGGCGAACCGTCAGATAGATGGAAAGAACGGATGAACCGTCGGATAAATGTGATGAACGGGCGAACCGTCGGATAAATGTGATGAACGAGCGAACCGTCGAATAAATGTGATGAACGGGCGAACCGTCGGATAAATGTGTCGCTTCATTGTCGTACGAATCTCTGTCTATAAATAGAATAGAAAATCAGATGGAATGATCACTTTCACTTTTCAACATAAAAATGTCGTCTGGAGATGCATCCAAGAAGGCTGAGATCGCCCCGAAGGTTGAAGCGGTTACTGAAGAACGTCCAGTCGAGCCGGCTCAGCCAAAACAGACAGAGACAGGCGAAGGTTCATCTGCACCCAAGCCACCAAGGGATATCTTGGATCTTCTTCTTGAACCAGAAAAGACAGAGGAAGAAGAGGCCATGAGGATGGCTGCTTGCAAGTTTCTGGTGGGCTCGGGCAAGAGTGTTCTCGGCTCTTTTGCTGACTATGTCTTCAATAAGGACGGCAGTGGCCCGCATCCCAATTTTGAGAAGGATGATAGTGACCTTCCTTGATATTATGTACTATCATTCATGATGAAATAAAATTGAATTTTATTTATGAATTTGTCTGATGATTACAAGCAATGTCTTTTACATTTATACATAATACTTTTTGAGGAACTTGCCATTGATAGGCATCATTGTAACTCGACCGTCTAGCTCTGTGAGTTGATAGTCTCCATTTGAGAAGACTTTGCTCACGATATATGGCCCTTCCCACTTTGCATCAAACTTGCCCTTGCTCATGTGGGTCATAGTCATAGGACGTCTGACTTTTAAAATAAGCTCTCCTTTCTGAAAGGCTCTGACTTTAACTTTGCGGTTGAAAGTCTTTGAGATGCGGGCTTGGTATAACTCAATATGCTGTTGAGCCATTAACCGCTTCTCATCGAGCGCCTCCAATTCTTGAAGTCGGAGAAGAACGTTATTCTCTGTTGTGAGTTCATTGGCGATGACAATCCTTAAAGACGGAATTTAAAGTTCCAGGGGTAGAACTGCTTCACAGCCGTACACCAAAGAGAAGGGTGTACAGCCTGTAGGGTTGCGGACCGTAGTACGGTAGGCCCAAAGATATTCTCCAAGCTTTTCACTCCAGTTTCGTTTGTTAGTAGACACAAACTTTTTGAGGAGCTTGATGATAGTCTTGTTGAAAGCTTCAGCTAAGCCATTAGCAGCAGGATTGTAGGCTGTCGAAGCGACATTGTCAATCCGGTGATCGTCACAAAACCTTGTGAACTTTTGGCTGATGAACTGAGGTCCATTGTCATGAATGATCCTTCGAGGTACACCAAATCTATAGATGATATGATGTTTGACGAAGTTGATGACGCTGCTGGTCTTGACTTCAGACAATGGTATAGCTTCGACCCATTTGGAGAAGTAGTCGGTTATTGCCAGTATGAACCGATGTCCCCTAGAAGAAGGAGGATTGATGGAACCTATGATGTCCATGCCCCAAGCTTCAAAAGGCCAGGAAGTAGCAGTCGGATGAAGGAATTCCGACGGTTGATGAATGAAATCTGTATGGATTTGACAAGCTCGATATTTTCTTGCATATTCGATGGCATCAGCTACCATAGAGGGCCAGTAGTAACCCATGCGTCGGATGCGATCCTGTAGTTTAGGACCGAGTTTATGTGCTCCGTAGATACCGTCGTGAGCTTCACGCAATACTTGCTTCGTTTCATCACCAGCAAGACAGCGCAAAAGAAGATCGTCATAAGTCCGTCGGTAGAGAGTTTTGGTGGTCTGATTGTAGTAGTATCGTAGAGATCGTCGACGAATACTCGTAGCTTCCTTAGGATCTTCAGGGAGTATGTCATGAACTACGAAGTCGATGAAGGGAGCTCTCCAATCTTCACTGATAACATTGGCTTCAGTAAGATTTCTGAACTCAATATTACGATTGTTTTCGACGCAGAACAATTCCCGATTAGAGATAACCACCACCTGCTTTCTTTTGATAGGAATGGCTAAAACAGCTGCAAGATTAGCCAAAGCGTCTGCTTCAGTATTACAAGCTCGACGGACATATTCCATGAAGAAGACTTTGAATGATGTAGCCATGTTGATTGCCGCTTCAAAGTAAGGCACTAGATATTGATGGCGAACTTCATAAGTTCCTCTAACCTGGTTAACAACCAGCTTGGAGTCACCATAGAATTCAAGATACTCGACATCTAGTTGTTTAGCTAGCTGAAGGCCAATAAGTAGAGCATTGTATTCTGCCACGTTGTTGGAGCAAGGCTCATCTAAGGAGTAGGCTCTTTGAATAGCTGACCCGTCTGGAGAAACAAGAACAACTCCAACTCCTGCGACAATGGCACCATTAGGTCCAATCCTGGATGCACCATCAAAGAATAGGCGCCAAGTAGAAAATTCTTCGGAGATTGTATTAGATTCCAGTGTCTCGTCTGGAATTTCATCATAGAGTTTAGATGTCTCTGGAACAGGATGAGCTGCTAAGAAATCCGCCAGTGCTTAACCTTTGACAGATTTTTGCGGAACATATACCATGTCATATTGGGCTAGCAGAATGATCCATGTAGCCAGCCGAGAATTGAGTGTGCTAGGCTTCTTCATCAGTACCCGAAGAGGATTAACTCGGGATATGACATGAATAGTTTGACCAATGATGTAATGTCGAGTTTTTTGAACAACAAACATAAGAGCTAGGCATTCTTTTTCGACCGGACTATAACGGTGTTCAGCACCAATCATAGTACGACTGAGGTAATAGATGGCTTGTTCGTGACCTTCTTTGTTCTTTTGGGCAAGTAAAGTACCCAATGAATGGTCCATAGCATGGACATACATTAAGAACGGTATGCCAGAGATTGATGGCACCAAGACTGGTGGATTCATGAGATATCGCTTTATGTCGTCAAATGCTCGTTGACATTCTTTAGTCCAAATGAAAGATACACCCTTCTTTATTAGTTCAGTAAATGGTCCGCAGCGTCCAAACAGATTCGAAATGAATCTCCTGATGTACGCAAGTCGACCTTGGAATCCTCGTAGCTCTTTTAGGTTGCGTGGAGGACGCATCTCTTGAATGGCTTTGATCTTCTCGGGATCCACGTGTATACCCTTAGAGGTAATGACGAAGCCGAGAAATTTGCGACTAGAGACACCCAAGAATGACTTGGTGGGATTCATTTTGAGTTGATGTTGGCGCATGAGGTTGAAGATAGTTCTCAAGTCTTGGATGTGATCTTCATTTAGACGAATTTTAACAGCAATATTGTCGACGTAGCATTCGACAGTCTTGCACAGATGATATCAAAAGATGGTACTCATGGCTCGTTGGTATATTGCACCAGCGTTCTTGAAACCAAATGGCATTACAGTATAGCAGTAGACTCCGCGAGGAGTGCGAAAAGAAGTATGTTTTTCATCTTCAGGATTCATCCGAATCTGATTGTATTCGGAGAATCCGTCCATAAAAGATATTCTTTCGAACCCACATGTGTTGTCAATCATGACGTCCGTGATAGGGAGAGGAAATTCATCTTTTGGACATACTTTATTAAGATCCCGAAAGTCGATGCAGACTCGTACTTTTCCGATTTTCTTTATAACTGGGACGACATTGGCTACCCAATCAGGATGCTGCTCTTCTCGAATAAAGCCACAAGCGATGAGCTTCTTAACTTCATCATCGATTACATCCATCATTTCTGGCTTGAAGCGCCGTTGTTGCTGTTTGACCGATTTTGCATTAGGCGGAATATTCAATTTATGAGTAGCAACTTTAGGATCTAGACCTGGCATGTCTTCATAGCTCCAGGCAAAGACGTCAATGTATTCTTGAATAAGAAGAATTAATTCTTGCTTATCTGCCTCTGGGAGGTTCTTGCTGATGAATATTGGACGAGGTGACCCGCTCTCTCCTACATCAATTTGAACTAATTGATCTTCAGTAGGAGGTTCCCTTTGTTCGAATCGGAGTTCCCATTGGGTATTCATTCGTTGAGCCCAAGGATCTGTTTTGGGATTTTCTTCAACATCCTCGTCATAGCCTTCTGGAAGTTCGACGGAGACCATGTTAGAAGATACAATCAATCGATGAACTTGACCGATGCTGGTGTAGAATCCCATGATCTGGAATCAGAAGAGTTAGAGCACTCTTCACTATCGGATTCAGAGGCTGATGGGAATAATACCGGAGGTGAAGCATATCCGAGACCTCTTTTGGTCCTGCTATAATACATCTCTGACTTTCCTTTCGGCACAGCCGTACGGATAGGAGTTCTTCTACCTTTACCGTAGTTGAGGCCATTCTTGAAGTCATAACCCATCTTTCGGATGATGTCTTTTGATTGTTGACTGTAACGACGAAGTTGAAGATGCCACGTGTCGTTACTTTTGCTATCATTCGTATAGCTAAATTGTTGTTCCGGTCCTTTACTAAAAAGTATTGGACTCTCGCCTTTCTTTCGAGCGAGAACAATACGATATGAATCATTTGGATGTTCGAGTAAAACTTCTGTTTGAAGAGATTGTACAACTCCCATTGTAAATGATTGAAAGCTATCTAACATATCCAAATAGCACTTAGCATGATAAATGACATCAGTATACTGGAAAGTAGATGCTTTTTCATTTATTTGTACATCTGTATTTACAGCAGGACCTTTAGCCTTAGCAGGCTTGGTCAGATTGATTACAAGAGGGGGAGAAGAAGAACGTGGAGGAGGATTGGCCTTGTTACGATGGAGGTCAATAACAAGCAGCTTAGAGGAGGTGAGCTCCCTTTTATCCTTGTTATAAAATAAATTAATAACAAGTGGCTCAGAAGAGGTGAGCTGCCTTTTTTCCTTGTTACGACGTAAGTCAATAACAAGTGGCTCAGAAGAGGTGAGCTCCCTTTGATCCTGACCATCATCAGTCGGTTGCTTCTGGACTGGCAAGTGAATAGCCAGTGGTTTGGAGGACTGAGGACGAGAAACACGCCCTTTGACAGGTATGACGAGGGTGTCATTAGGCACTGCTTCTTGTTCTTCTTCAGTGTCTAGAGATAGCATTACTTTCATGAATTCATCCTTGTACATACGAGCATCATTGCAGTATGCTTCGACACCTTTGAAAGGATAGAGATCAACAACCTCCTTTTGAACCTCTCCATTGTCATCGACGTATTTGAAACATTGATGGAGAGTTGAAGGCACAATATTATGTTCATGCAGGAATGGTCTCCCCAACAAAGCATTGTAAGAACAACCATAGTTGTCAATGATGTAGAAGGTCACCTTTGTGCGAAGGTTGCCTATTTGGAGTTTTAGGTGAATCTTGCCTAGAGGCTCACTCCTTCCCTGATTGAACCCAAGGATAGTGGTGATTGTACTGGAAAGACTATGCACTGGGATCTTCAATACATCTAACATTGTCTTCGGCATGATGCTGAGAGCAGACCCTGGATCTATCAGAATACGATCGACTTTCATCGAGTCGACATATCCTGTATAGTATAGAGGACGGTCGTGCCTATTATCTTCCATCAACATGTCATCCTGTGTGAAAGTTATGTTTGGAATTAACTCCAACACACTATGACAATGGAGGCAAGAAACTGGCTCTGCTTTCGGCTTCTTTAGAAGGGCTAGACAGGTTTCTGCCTGCATGAGAGCCTCACTCAGAGTTTTTCGAGTCTCTTTGGAGAGGTGCAAGAGCTCGAAGATTGACAGCCGGGCCGGTGTATTGGCTAACTGAGCCAAGATATCAAAGTTGTAAGGCTTTTCAAGTCCAGAAGGAGATGACTTCTTCAAAGGTTTGTCGAAGCGGACTTGTTGTTTGCCTTTGTCGGCTACCGTCGGCTTGGAAGGAGTGGGTTCTACAACCGGTGAGGAGGCAGAAGGGATATCCTCAGTGGAAGCAGGTTGCACTGGAATGGGCTCAGAAGAAGAAGCATGATTCTGAACTTCGGGATAATCCTTTAGATAGGCTTTCCCTGATCTGGTGCCCAACATGATTTCTTCATCAACTATGGAGTCAAAAGACACCATATTGCAAGTCTTTGCCTTGCCCTTGGAGCGGTCTTTCTTCTTGGAGAAAGAGGGAAGTTCGAACTCCGAGGCAAGATCAGGGTGGATCCACATAATCTCGCCATTGTCAAAAGACAAGGGGACAAGACCTTCACTTCGTGGAGGAAGGAGATTCTCGATCTCAAGAGTAGCTTTGGGGATAGGGATGACACCGTGTTATACCATCTGTGGAGGAAAGTCACCGAATTGAACTGAGACCATGTTTGCGGTAACAGTCTTCTCGTCTTGCTGCAGAGTGACAACACCAGCATTGACCAGCTCTTGAATTTTGTCTTTGAGCACATAACATGCTCGAGTGGGATGCCCAATGAACCTGTGATAAATACAGTACTTAGGATGATCAGTCTTACCGACCTCATCATGCTTCTTTGGGTCTGGGAGTTGGAGCTTATAGCTTTTAATCAAGCAATCAAAGATGCTCACGGTGTCATTCTCGTCAAAGGAGTACTCTACTTTCGGACGAGGTTCCCTTGGTGGAGGTGCTAAAGGAGTAGAAGCAGACGTAGGTGGAGCTACGTTGACCGCCATAGATTCTTTGTTCTTCAAGTTGATATTCAAAGTTTCTTTTCCCTTGCGGTTGTTCTGGCGATTACCACCACCCGATGTCTGGTGTTCATTCCGGTCGGGGTTAGACATGTGTACCCCTAGCTGCTTGAATTTGTCAGCACTAACTTCAGCTGCTTTAGCATTGACAATGAAGGATGGCCAGTCTTGGAACTGAGTTGACCCCGTCCACATGCTGATGATAGCCAAAAGATTTGCCTTGCAGGTGTCTATGGTGACAGCGGCCGGAGTTCCAGGAGGCATTTTTAAAGCTTCCCGGCGGAACCTTTCAATAAAACTCTCAGCAGTTTCATTGTGTCTTTGTTTAATTTTATTGAGGGTTGACATGGTCATGTCGTTGATCCCCTCATAGAATCATTCCAAGAAGATTTGTTTTAGACCTGAGAAGGAGGTGATACAGCCATCGGGCAAGCTTCTGTACCAATCATATGCCACACCGGCTAAACAGCCGACGAATACTCTGGTAAGAAGAGCGTCATTTGGTTGAAGTTGGACAGTCATTACCTCAAAGTGGTTAATAAACTGACTAGGAGAAGTGCTGCCATCAAACAGCGAAATTATTGGGATTTTGTACTTAGGAGAAAATGAGACTTTCTTCCATTCAACTGGGTAAGGTTGTTTGATCCCCAACCTCTGCAAGTTGTCTTTCTCTTTGAAGGCCTCGAATTGAGTACACAGGAGCTTGACAGCTTCATTGGCATCCTCCACTGATGTAGAAAGAGCAGGCTGAATCAGAGTGTTAGGAGGAGGAACAGCGTGGTAAGCACTACCCCCAGCACCTAACTGACTGGGTGTAGGTTGAATCTGTACAGGAGGTACTTGAAGAGATGCTACCTCCAGCCCTGTATTGACAGGCACCGACGATGCTATAATTTCAAGATTTGCAGCAGGAATGGTCGGTGGTACTGTATGTTGGGCCACGATGATAGAATGCATACTTGCAACTATTTCAGCCATGGTCTTCAACTTGTCTTCTAGCACAGCTATCCGTTGTTCTTAACTAGCTGAACTGGAAGCATCTGGGTCTTCAGTGACAACATAAGCTATCACTTCTCTAGGTATAGTGGAGGACACTGTCTGTTCCGAACTTTCGCTGTATGCATCGTAGTCGGAGAAAGAATCATCTCCTGAGTGAAAAGGAGGAAGATGACCGGACGAATCTTGAAGAAGATTCCTTTGACCGATTGTATCTCGGCTTCGGGATCGGGTATATCGAAATACTCCATCAGAAGATTCTTGGAGCAGATCCAAATACCGCTGGCTTGGCTTGCGAGGCTTACCTTGCTTAGAGCACTTCCTACCCTCAGTGTCTCGGAAAGTCATGTTGACAGAAGCGTACAAAACTTCGTCTTCATCTTCTGACATAGGTTCAAAATTTATAAAGTTCAGACAATCGAAGACAGATCGTCTTGTTGTCTGACAACAACACTTGATGACAACTTTGTGATTACAATGGTGTCCAAGTGGTTGCACTGGAGACGTTGAGATGTTGTCATGTTTTTGCTTAAGGTGTTCTCGAAGATCGAGAACAATGACAGGACGAGAAAAAGTTTGAGGGATATGTTCTTTGACAACATTCGGAACATGGTTCCGGTTTTTCAAATATTTTGTCCCTTGAGTGTACAGGAAAGTACTCATTTCATTAGCATAGATGTCAGGATTTTTGATCCTGGAAGTTTGCTTCTGATGCTGGTTGGTCTTCGGCATTGGCTGTTTGCGTTTCGCCGAAGTTGGTCTATTGAGATAAGTTCTTAGATCAGCAAACTCACCCCCAGGGGTTTCTGTCTGAGACACGAGCAATTTTTCTTGTTTTGAACGGGATATCTTGAGAGTTGGAAGATCTTGGAATTCTGCTACCGGCGTAGGCAGAATACCTCTTTGATCAGTATACTTCCCTTTGGCAAGGAGGGAAGAAGAACCCTTGTTGGAGAGAGTTCTTGTACTGACTGGTGCCAAGGCACGTTCAGATTGATCTTCTACGATAAAAACCGAGGAAGACTGAGAAAAGACCAAAGGGCCTTTTCCTTTGTTTTGTGAAGAAGGGTTAGCTAAAGAGCGTTTTCCTCTGTTGTCTTCCAAGTCGTGGGACGAGAAAGTTTGAGAAAAGACCAACGGGCCTTTTTCTTTGTTCTGGGGAGGAGGAGGAATAGTCAAAAGACTACCCCCAGTAGATTGCGCTGGGGCAACAGGGTGCTTGAGAAGAGAAGCAGAGTTTTTTCCCTTGCTGTGAGAAGAAGAGAGATTAGCCAAAGGGCTGTCTCTCTTAGACTGCGCTGGCGCAGTTTGCGCAGGGATTGAAGTGGCCGTTGGCGCACTGGCTGGTTGCGTATGAGTAACTCTGGCAGAAGGTCTTCTGGCCACAGTCTCAGCAGCTTGCGGCGCAGGAATCTTGATGCCAGAGTGTTTGGGTTGCACTCTGGTTGCTGGAGTGGTGGATTGTGCAGGCAGAGTTGCAACCAACTGCGCCAAGGGAAGAGGAGTCTTGCACTTTGACAGAGCAGCATAGGAAGTAGGTTGTGCACTAGCAAGGGGAGCAGCATACTGCACATGGGCAGTAGCAGCAGACTGCGCAGTAGAGACAGCAGCAGAGACAGTGGACTGCGCAGCAGGCTGAGCAGCAGAGGCTGTAGACTGCATAACAGTCTTGGGGACCCACACTGGGTGAACTTTTCTCGTGGCAGAAGTTGTTGCAGTACGAGGGGTGGTCCTGGAGTTGATCATCGTCTCGTAGGCCGTCTGGTTGACCTTTACAACCAGCGTCTTCTGCGTCTTTTCGATAGACGCAACGTCACATTGAGCTGTCACTTCCTCGTCAGAGGAGAAAGTCGTCCCCAGCAGAGTCGCTATTTTGTTTGCAAAAACAAAAGTTGATCTTTATTTCATAAACTTTGTAAGAAGATTACAAGAATTCTGGGAAAGTACAACTATAGGAATCCGATCTGAATGACGATCGCTTTATCCCTTGGACGATGTGAACTTTGAAGACGGTAGCCTCTGAAGATTGCAGCAGCACTTTGGCAAGAACTCCTGATCTCTGGTGATGACTTGAATGTGTGTTCTGATCTCTATGTGCGTGTGATAATGAAGACTTGAAACTCTATTTATAGAGTTCTAGAAATAACTAACTTTTAGTTATTCTAAATTATACAGGATGGATTGCGCAGACTTTGGATTGCACAAGCAATGAACTGCGCAGGCAGTTACTCGATCGTGGACCACCTGTATGTGACGCGTGGTATTGTTTGATTGAAATGTGCTTGGTCGTGTACAGACGGTTGCCACGTGGTGAGTAATTGATGGCATGTAGGCCACGTGTACATTGTCAGTTGTCTTGATAGAATGCGCCACCTGAATTACGCTGGCTTCAGATTGCGCTGGGATGGACCACGCTGCAGAGAGTCTGGCAGATTGCGCTGCATGTACAGCTGTCCTCGAGTACTATATTGCACGATAAACGAACAGTTTCCTCGTTCTCCGTGCTTTCAGCTGTCAGAAGATCTGATTCTCTGTCAGATAATGATGACGAGGCCACGTCAGCTTGTGCACTTGGATGAGTGTGCAGTTCAGCCTGCGCAATTGAGTTGTTGCGTAATCTGTCTCCTGCGCAGTTCACTTGAAGGATGCACAATTTGATTTTCATGACTTCTTTGATGGGTGCAACTTGATTTTTAGGACCAAGACAAGAATAACACCTCATGACGGGATCCATACAATACCAATCTGTGCAAGCGATGTGTCAAAAAATTAAGGATATCTATACTAAATACAAGAAACATGAAGATACCATAAACAAAAAATTATCAGAGAATATACTCGCCTGAGTTCCGCTATAAAATATCAACAGTATCCGATATAGTATCTTGAAGACCTAAATATGGAATATAAATATGAAATTGTGTTTCAGTGTGGCAAACATGAATGTCTAACATGCTATAGGCATACTAAGTCAATTATAGATCAATACTAGGTCTCCCTGGTCAAACTAGGTCAATTCCCTATTTCTATGGTCAAACTAGTCATTCCTAGGTTCTACTTAGGTTCCTAAGTCCATACCTTGTTTCTGTGGTCACTCTAGGTCATAACCTTACCAAACTAGGTTTTCTAGTCATTACCTAGCCATAGCAAAGTACCCTAGCTAACACTAGATAATACTAGCTAGTATCCTAGAGTATCTTATACATATTTTCTACCATAGACCTATATTTCAAACATATGTCGTCTTGTACATGTATGCACCCCATTACATAAGTAGATTTACATACATCTCTAGATCATTACCTACTACCAAGCATTACCTACGGTGTCTCATGCATCCTAACATGGGTACATACCCATCTATTCCCTTACTATACCTCACTCACCCACAACCGAATAATTGTAGGTATCAATATCCTCATACCATTTCCTAACAACCTCTTTATCTCTAATACACTGCCTCTCTAATACCTCACTAATACAACTCAAGTTTTCCCTCCATGCTCACACCATACTATACAAAGACACACAATATTTAAATGTGCGGATATTTATACATGTGAGCCCTTGAACCAAAAAATTATTATTATTATTACCATTATTATTAACATTGTTATTAGTTATATATGTATAAGTGTATTTAACCAAATCCTTAGAGAATTGAGCTAATGTCATATTGAGTTTTACTCATATTGGTGAACCCATGCAAATCAGGTAGTTAGAGGGGCTTGGTCAAAAAACTCTAATTCAAATTGAATGTCCAACGACCCCATAAGACCTCTGTTTGAACGAACAGATTTGAAATAAGGAGATCTTCACTAATCCTTAGCATATCAAGTCCAATCCAACAGTAGATTTAATTCTATCTAAACATTGTATATAAATACAAGGGGAATCGATTGGTTCATCCTTTCCCCTCTCAAACCCTAATCTCTCCTTGCCCCTTCCGTTCGTAGAGTCTACTGTCGAGAGGATCCCAGAACAGGAGCTTTCGACTTCATCAACAAGTATTTTCCTCTATACCACATATCATGCAATTCCTTAAAACCTAGTTAGTTTAATCATGTTTAATAGAGGTAGAAATATTTGCTATAATTCCTAAAAGACTCTAGAAATAGGTATTAGTTGTAATAGATGGGCTTGGGGTCAAACTTTTGAATATCGAAAATTGGGTTACTTAGTGTCAGCTAAATAAAAAGGGGCATATAGTAGAGGAGAACCTGAGCATACCCAAGCCTGTGACAGATTAATGTAGGTATTACTCATAGGAATAAAAAATAGGAGAACAAGTTACTTATGGTTGGGATTTCCTAGGAGCATAGTGGCGGGTGTGTGTCATTGGTTAGTCATGGAACTGTATGACCTGAGCAGCTAAGAGCCGTAGGAAGAAGTAAAAGTTTATGTAACCGATTCTTGAAAGACCTGTATGTGTAAGGGGTCGAGAATCCTTCGGATCAAACTACTCTGTATCAGAGTCCCTGGTATCATGAAACTTGGTATCGGATTTGGGTAGATATCAGACCTTGTCCAATATGGTAAGGTATCTGAATAGTAAGTTTGGAGTAGATAATCAGTCATTAGTCAAGGTAGCAGTAATCAAATTAAGTATTGGATAAAACAGTTAGACTTGGGATCGACCAGTATACAATCAACTGTAGTACACAGAAACAGAGTGCAATCAAAGCACTGCAAGAATGTAGTGTATCCACTTGTTGTACTCGAATGTTATACGAGTATAGATATCTTGACTCAGCATCATCCTACCCCTATGGCATGTACATCTTCTTCCTACCTTGGAGAATATGTGAGGAAGACCTTGCTGGATTTAGTTCAGTTCTGGTTCATTCTCTGTCACCTAAAACTGCGCAGAGCAGTACTATAGAAAAGGAGTATTAGTCCTACAGTAGTTAGAGGGATGTTTAACCAATACCTATTCCCTGTTGACAAGGAAGTCAAAGTATCCGAGTGAAGGAGAGGTAGGTGTATGTATGTATGTATGTATCAAAGGGATGCTGATATGTTAGTCCATATCTTGTCTCAGTCGAAACTGATAGGCTATACCTCCATTTGTCTCAGTTTGAAATGATATGCTATTTACCCACCTTGCATTATTTGAGCAGATACATCAGTTTGCATGTTAAAACCAGTCTATATATGACGTACCAACTACACTAAGCATCAGACCTATCGTATCCCCTTGTACCTATTGTAGGTAATGCACCTAGACTAAAGGGAGTGGCCTACTAACAGCAAGTAAGGGTTTATCCTATGTGAGCCTTGTTATCAGTGTCGTAGTTAATTCGGTAGGAAGCAATGTACTAGATGCGAGCCTTAGGAGTATAAAGGAACCGTGCGACTGATAGAGTGTGCAAACCCACATGTATCGATGGCACACGATACTAGTTGGTATACTCAGGAATGAAAGGGTGTGTAGACATAGTACCCATATACTGGAATATACGTAGGGTATACAAGTTTTCATGTAGGGGTGATTAGGTATATAGGCATGCAATGGTTAGGGGTATTTACATCAGTTGAGGGGTTAAGCATATACACACATGTAAAACATAGGCAAATATGAGTTAACCAACATATAGAATCCTGCCACAAATCGAAAACTACAGGTATCCTAATTGGGAGGTACATGCAGTTTTGAACCATAGCAAGAGAATTGTATTACCTAATAGGCATCATCCTCACTTAAGGTACCAGCCAACACAGGTTGAGAGTATCAAATGTAAAAATTAGTGGATCCAGATAGTAAAGGGTTTAAGAGAACAGGTAGGTGAGTATCCTATATGAGATAAGGATGTCAGGATTTCCTGAGTAGAAAGATAATTAAACTAGAAAAATAGTAGCATGTAAATAATAGACCATATGGACCTTTTAAGCACAGGTAAATAGGAACAGTTACACCTAGATATACCAATAGGCATATAAGTTGTGGCCTGGGAAGTCAAGAGATAAATAGGACAAGTCATGTCTTCTAATTCCCAGAACTTAGTTGTAGCTAACATATGGATTTATATAGAACAATGGGTAGAGTGGCATTAAAACCAGGAATACTATAATAGTAAGGGAATCTTAGAACTTACCAAATAAATAGATATGTTTGTTTGCACTCTTAAATTGTGTATTGATTCTATGAATTTATAGAATAGGTTCTTTGGACCCTGACTCAGCACCTCACCCGGATACACAACTTAGGACCACAGGCAAGTACATTTACTGATGCTTTTAATTCCTAATAGTTTTTCCAGTACATCTTATACATATGTTTCTCTTGCTTGTTGACACGCTGGGCACATGAGTTAGTCTCATGGATCTTACTTATTACATTTCTTGATTATCATGCTTACCGTGTTCGTGACTTGTTTGAGTCCATGAGTACTAGTCGGGCGAGGAAATATCCTAGGAGATGTGTGAACTACCCTTTCCATCCCCATTGTCTTTCGTGGAGAATAGCAACCGCACACGACACATACGGGGTATCAGATTTACCCCCTAGTCGTTCACATGTTGAACACGATATTTCAACACATGTAGATAGTTGTTCTTATTTCATTTTCCTTGTCTTCTTCACCACTTGTCATGTCACCCTATTGATATATTTTTTTCTTCTAGTTGATGTATCCTGCTATATATTTCCTTCTTCATTCTAGACATGACATGATATCAATTTACTACCTATAGTTTTATTTCCAATATACTATTTTCATGTATTGCAATTTCTATTATGTTGCGAATAGCCTATCGGTTTGTGTGCTTATTCCATTCCTAACTGGATAAACTATTTTTAGGTGATGAGTTAGAGGATTTCTGTACTACTTATTAAGAGAAGACTGCAGATGGCGACCTTGGCCTTCAGGACAATCTGGATGCGACCTTAGCAGAGCTGCACTATGTAGATGACATTTAGTTATATACTATTTAGTATTTGGCCGGATTGCTCCGGGAACCTTTTAGTTGATATATTTTATTTTAAGGATTCTGTGAGTTGATTAGTGGATATTCACTTAGTACATTTGATCTTTTGAGACTATTCAGTTTATTTCATATCTTTTCTCTGGCTGTGGTTTATAATTATTCTGTTTTGGATTATCGGTGGATTTGGAATGCATTGTGGAAATATATAAACTGCATGGTTGTGTTGATCAAATGTGAAGATTAATAGACAACGTTCTACCACCGCCACTGCGGCGTACGCTGGACATACCCATGACTCTTGCCCAAATACTGGGTGCGGGTCGTGATACGTTTTTATGGTGGCCCATGCAGGTCATTTTCGCAAAGATTGAAAACTCGTGGTAGTACTTAGGTTAGTCGTACTACTGCAGACCTGCGAATAGGATTAGATTTTAAAGACCACCTCACATGTTTAAATCGTTATTGACCTCTATATTTGATTTCAAATTGCACTTTTGATTTGCATCCTGTTTGAATCTTCCTACCGTCTAATGATTTTTTTATTTGCAGTCAATGGATTCTCAAGACAGGAATACCGCTCCCCTGAATAGCCCATCAACTGCAAGCGGATCTTCCATGAATGGGACCCTACCGACACATGGAGGCAAGTTTACTTATCTGGACGAGACGTCACAGCCGCAGACCTCGAGATTTCACCGAGATAACATTCTATCACCCCCACAGACCCCACCACCAGCACCTATTCTGCATCCAGCACCCGTTCTGCATCCAGCGCCCGTTCTTCCTCCAGTACCTGCACTGAACAATGCTACGCTCCTTGGGATTTTCCAGCAGCTCATTACTTTCTAGACGGAGCAGGCCAACATCTTATGTGATACCTTGAGACATGCTCTTCAGACTAGAGATGCTCCCCGACTGCGTCCTGGAACTTCCAAAGACTTCATGGACCTCAGGCCCAAGGAATTCTATGGGATGGAAGAGATTCTCTATGCTGATGAGTGGTTGGAGAATATGAAGCAATTGCTTCGGATGGCTCGAGTTCCTGAGGACCTGAAGATCGAGTCAGCCAGCATGCAGATTTTTGACATCGCCCAAAAATGGTATAGAGATGAGCCCCAACTTTTCACACCAGATGTGACTTAGGAGGAGTTCAAGCAACTGTTCAATAAGAACTTTTACCCCAACATAGCTCGAGAGACATTAGTGAGTCAGTTCGAAAGTTTGGAGCAGTGAAACCTCACCGTCGATGAGTACACCTTAGAGTTTTCTCGCCTCAGCCGCTTCACAGAGGGCATGGTCAACACCCCTGAAAGCAAGGCCGGACGATTCATGAAGGGATTATCTCATGAGATTTGCCTAGCTATCGCCACCAGTGGAGCCACCACCTATGAGGAGATATTGAAGGTCACACAAGCAGTAGAGGAAGAGCCGGGTCGCAAGCCGAAGAAAGACCGAGACGCATATAGAGAAGACAGCAGCCAATCAGGACCGGCGAAGCATCCCTATGTTCTAGGGAAGACCTCGGTACAGCAGCCTCAGTCGTAGCCCCGTTTCCAGCAGCAGTTGTTCCAGCCTTCTGGTGGTGTTCCAATTCATCAGCTGAATCATCCTCCGGCTAGAGCTCCTACTTCCCAGCAGATTTAGCAGAGATTGTCAGTTACAAAAAGCTAGGACATATGAGGGAGGTGTGTAGGAAGCGACTTGGAGCTTGTGTATTTTGTAGGTCGTACACATACCAACTGAGGGACTGTCCTACGATGTCGATCCGTTCAGCTCAGGGTACAGCACCTACCCCGGGAGCACCAGCGAGGCCCATAATAGCCCAACAGCATAGAGGGCCCCTGCTCACACAACAGCAGTGCTTTGCCCAGCACTAGCAGAGGGGCAAATTTTTTTCCATGGCGGCCGAGGCAGCAGAAGCGTCTCCTGAAGTGATAGCATGTTCCATCATTCTCGAATCTTTTCCAACTATTACTTTGTTCCATTCTTGTGCTAGTCATAGCTTCATACCTGTAGCCTTTATTTTTAGACATACTATTGTATCTGAGCCCTTAGATTGCAATTATAAAATCTCGACTGGTGGAAGCATCATCCTAGTCAAGGATATTTGTGTCGGACGCCGCATTACCTTAAGAGGCCGGAAATTGTGCACTAGTTTACTCGTAATGCCACTTTCGAGCTTTGACATAGTTCTTGGAATGGATTGGTTGAGTAAATACCATGCCAGCATTGATTGTCATTGTGGATGTGTTGTGTTTAGTTTGCCTGGAGAGACCATGTTCAGTTTGCTAGAGGAGCAGTAGAGCAGCATAGCGAGACTATTATGGGGCTATGGTAGAGGAGAAGGAACTACCGCACCCTATTATTGTAGAATTTTGTGACGTATTTCCCAAGGAATTGCCCGAACTGCCACCCGATAGAGACATAGAGTTTTCTATTGATCTTGTGCCAGGCTCAGAGCCAGTATCGCAGTGAGTATACAGGATTAATAACAATAAGGCGGTGAAATTGAAGCAGCAGATTGACCATCTGTTAGAGAAGGGATTCAATAGATCTAGTTCGTCGTCTTGGGGTTCACTAGTGCTGTTTGTACCGAAGAAGGACGGGTTGGTGCGTATGTGCATCGACTACCAGGCCTTGAATAACATAACAATCAAGAACAAGTACCTGCTAGCAAGAATTGACGACCTTTCGATCAGTTGAGCGATGCGCGAGTAATTTCCAAGATTGACTTGAGGTCGGGATACCACCAAGTGAAAGTAAAAAAGGGGGACATCTAGAAGATAGCCTTCCGGACCAAGTACGGCCAGTATGAGTTCATGGTGATGCCGTTTGGGTTGACTACTGCCCTGACAGTCTTCATGAATTTGATAAACAAGGTATTCCACCCATACCTTGATCAGTTCGTCGTGGTGTTCATCGATGACATCCTCATCTACTAGAAGTCACCGGAGGAGCATCTGAGGATCATGCTGGAGAACCTCAGGAAGGAGAAGCTCTATGGGAAGCTCTCAAAGTGTGAGTTTTTCTTAGACAAGGTGAAATTCCTTGGACACATAGTGACAGAAGACGGTATATCCGTGGATCCGAAGAAGATTGCTTCTATAGAGTCTTGGACTACTTCGACTTTGGTGGCAGAGATACGGAGCTTCTTAGGATTGGCAGGGTACTACAAAAAGTTTGTGCAGGACTTCGCTCAGATTGTGGAGCCGATGACTAGGCTCACTCGGAAGGACGTAGAGTTTGTGTGGACAGAGGACTGCCAGGCTGCTTTCGATGAGTTGAAGAAGAGGTTGACGACAGCTCCAGTATTGACGTTGCCGTCAAGATCTGGCAGTTTTCTATTTATAGCGATGCTTCGGGGAAAGGCTTGGGGTGTGCTCTATAGAAGAACAAGAAGGTGATGGCATATGCATCTAGACTGTTGTGACCATATGAGAAGAACTACCCCACCCACGATCTAGAGTTGGCAGTGGTTATATTCGCCCTGAGTTGTAGAAATATTACTTATACGGAGAGCGTGTGGAGATATTCACTAACCACAAAAGCTTGAAGTACATTTTCACACAGAAGGAGCTGAATATGAGGCAACGCAGATGGCTAGAACTGATGAAGGATTTTGACATTGCGTTGCAGTATCATACGGGAAAGGCCAACATAGTTGCGAATGTCTTGAGTCGATATCCAGTGGCTATATTTCTGACAAGGGACCGACATCTGTTAGCAGACTTGGAGACTTTAGGTATTGAGGTCGTCATTCCGGGAGTTGAGATGCAGATGATGGGTATACAGATTCAGTCTGGATTGATGGATAGGATTCAAGAGGCACAGTACCAGGACGAGAATCTAAGGAGTATCATAGCTCAGGCGCGGACTGGTTTGTTGGAAGACTTCACCATTGTAGAGGAAGGTTCATTGAGGCACGGGATGAGATTATGTGTACCTAGCGGAGAGCTTCGAGAGGAGGTCATACAGGAGGTACATCATTCACAGTATTCCCTATATTCAGGAGATAACAAGATGTACAAGGATCTAAGAGCCCACGTGTGGTGGTATGGTATGAAGCGAGAGGGGGAACGTTTTGTTTCTAGATGCCTTGTGTGTCAACAGGTCAAAGCCGAGAGGCAGAGACCCGGGGGTTTGCTTCAACCATTGTCGATTCCTGAGTGGAAGTGGGAACATATCACCATGGATTTTGTTTCTGATTTTCTAAGCTCGCTATGAGGGAAGGATGTAATTTGGGTCATCGTTGATAGTTTGACCAAATTGGCCCACTTTATACCATTTAAAGTGGGATTATCTACGGAGAAGTTAGCAAAATTATATGTGAAGCAGATCGTCAGGTTGCATAGCGTTCCAGCGAGTATCGTCTCCGACCGTGATAGTCGATTCACTTTTCACTTTTTGAGGAGTCTGCAGACGAGCTTGGGTACTCAACTCAAGTTCAGCTCCGCCTACCATCCACGGACGGATGGACAGTCGGAGAGGACCATTCAGATGCTCGAGGATATGCTGCGGACATGTGTACTAGATTTTGGTAGCTCGTAGGAGGATCACCTTCACCTCGTGGAGTTCTCCTACAATAATAGCTACCAAGCTAGTATCGAAATATCCCCTTTTGAGGCCTTGTATGGATGAAGATGTCGTACCCCGCTATCTTGGGACGACGTGGGAAAGAGAGCACTGTTGGGACCCAAAATGGTAGTAGATGCTGCGGAGAAAGTAAAACAGATTAGAGAGCAACTTCGCGTGGCTCGGAACAGGCAGAAGCACTGGGCCGACAGCCACCGAAGACCGCTAGAGTTTGAGGTATAATCTTCCTTAGTTTTAAGATTGTTTATGTCGATAGAAATAGGTAATCACAACATATTTAAATCTAGTTTGGCGATTGGGTGTTCTTGAAGATATCTCCTACATGTGGTATGATACATTTCGGAGGAGGCAAAAAGCTCAGTCTGAGATTCATTGGACGGTTTGGCATCCTTGAGAGGATTAGAGCGGTGGCATACCGCCTCGCACTATAACCCACATTAGAGGAAGTGCACAACATATTCCATGTGTCCTAGCTAAGACGGTATGTGGCAGACCCCAATCATGTACTAGACCATTCAAAGATTGAGGTGGGACCGAGCCTTAGTTACCAGGAGAAGCCAGTTGAGATCTTGGATCGCAGGAAGAAGGTACTACGCAACCAGATAATCCCATTGGTGCATGTAGCTTGGCGGCATCATTCCCCAGGCGAATCCACATGGGAGAGAGAGACGAGATACGCGAGCGTTATTATTATCTCTTCGAGCAGTAAGATAATTTCCTACCTTGTGTCTATCCTTAAATTTCGAGGAGAAAATTTGTTTAAGGGGGATAGATTTGTGAGCCCTTGAACCAAAATATTATTATTGTAGAAGCATGAAATTTCAGGCGCATCCATAGGCCAGTCCTATGCGCCTAACATTATATGCGCCAGGGAGCTCAGAGGAAGCATAACAATCAGCAAAAGCATAGACATCAAAAGATGATTTTTTATTACATGTCTAAGACAAGCTTTATAATGGAAAATCTCTACAAAAAAAGAAAAAAAATCCTACGACTACAGCCAGCAACTGCCATGCGCCATATGCCAGGCGCACCACAGTTAGGCACATCTCTTCAGCGTCTCAGTCAGGCGCATCTCTTCAGCATCTCAGTCAGGTGCGTCTCTTCAGCGTCTCAGTCAGGTGCATCTCCTTTAGCATCTCAGCCAGGCACATCGTGAAGTCTCAGCATATGTGCTCAAGGGCTTCAGCTAAAGGAGCAGCTTTGAGCACGCTCTGCTTCTGCTTCGATCAAATACTTCGACTAATGAAGCATTTATTGAGCAGAACGTAGAGTGGGCGATCAACCCCACTCTATGTCACGACCCGCACCCACTGTGAGGGTACGAGTACGTAACAACGCCCAGCCTACGCCGCAGTGTCGGCGGTAGAACGCTGTCCTAGGTCACAATATCTAACATTATAAAGCTAAGCAGTTTATACTCCCCGAATGGGGGTGACATAGCAGAATGTAAACTCAATCACATCTAAGGTAGAGCATAATGGAAGATAGATAAAACATAAAATCCAGAAGAGATACCGCAGATAGAAGTCTAAGTGTCTAAGATACACAAACCCAGAAATATATCTCAAAGCTCAAATACAGTAATCCATAAATACAACTCAAGGCAACTGAAAACAAACTATAAGAAAAACCCTAGCTATCTATACAACCTCTATTGTATCTCCTCTAGGCTAGCAGGCAACCTCCAGGCTATCTGTAAAATTTATCAACAGGTCCAGTCAGGACAGGAGCGAGCACAATACATCTCAACAGTTCATAGCAGGTTAGAAAATATAATCATGCAGTAAAGTAAGATATAGATACTGAAGAAATACAGTATGTAAACGGAAAGAGAGAACTGTAATAGAAGTATCTACTATAAGTAAAGAGCTATCAGTATCTAGTGATTTAGAGTACAAAGTCGACATGTGAACGGCTTGATTTGCACATGGCTATACTAAAGAGACGTACATGGCTATTCTACTTTGGAATTGTTCACATGACTATTTATACTCCCCCGTACCCCCAATCAGTACACAAGGATCCAACCAGGTTATGTTATGATTTCATGTAATAGCCCCCGAAGGGTGGTACATAGTAGTCCCATAAATGGGGATTCTGAGAAACCCAATAAATGGGATAAGGATTCAAAGAAGACTCTGTGATCATAAGGGTATATGTCACAAGTGATCAAAGAACCAAAGAAGCATAGTGATACGCCATGTAAGTGAAACGCACAGAACATGTAGTACCCGATGCTCCCTGAAGGGATAACATCTCAAGAAGGGATCCATATAATACTAATCCGTGTGACCAACGTGACAGTATCAAGTAAAATAATTTAATGCAGGAAAATAATTCTAAGCAGGATATGAAATGATCAGAGAATGTACTCGTCTGGTATCCTGAATGTCCGAAGAGAATATACTGTCCGAGGAGTGGTGTCTGTCTCCTATAGAACAGTACAAGTCACAACAAGTCTAAAATAAGGAAATAGACTGCTACAATGCATCTACATAAAGTTTGGGATCAATCTAGCCTAAAGTCAACCTTTGGTCAACTCTAGTCAACTAGACTAGTCAAACTAGGTCAACTAGGTCAAACCTAAACCAAACAAGTCTATACTAGTCTAACTAGTCTATTCTATGCCTAATCAAGACTAAACAAGTCTAACTAAACTTTCACTAGGCAAACAGACACACCATAGGCTAAGAACCCTAGGCTATAGGCTATATCATGCCTAAGCCAAACCATAAACACATATATACATAACAATATATATCTAATATATTGTAGTACACTCATAACATATAGGCTACCTATATGTACATCCCACATATATATATATATATATATATATATATATATATATATATATATATATATATATATATATATATATATATATATATATATATATTTTTGCATATATATATATATATATATATATATATATATATATATATATATATATATATGCATCACTATTCACATATTCATATACATAGATATATATAGGAAAGCTATATATATAGGCACATACATATATATAGAGAGAGAGAGAAAGAGAGGTAAAAGAGTAAGTGAGTATGTGTGTGTTTGACATGTGTGTGAAAGGATATGTGTTAATGTTCTAAAATTTAGTGATAGGTAGGTGTATGTGACATGGGATACATGATGTCAAAGGGTGTATGAATGCATGTGTGTAAAAGATTATAGGTTAACTCAGTTTATAGAAATACATACATACATACTTACCTTGTATACATGCATACATACATATTATGTATATTACATTTACATGATACGTACATGTATACTTGTATTATATTATACTTACATTCATGTATATTAGATACTTGTATTTATATTAACATATTGCAAACATTCATTTTATTCATGCATCTATGTATTACTTACATGTTTTATACATATGCATATATTGTATATTCATATCATTTCATACATTAACATAGAGACATACAAACATGCACACATCATATATTTCATACCTTGTATTACCTTACATATCATGTTATATATTATCATTCATTCCTTTCATATATTACATTCTATATTACCTATATACATGTAGTTCCTCCATTCATTCATGCTTGCATCATATACTCTACATTACCATACATGTTATTATTATATATTGCATTACAATATTTATACATTATGCATTCATATCTATCATTACATATATATCTTGCATTCATATCTAGCATTCATTATATACTTTCATGCATACATTGTATATCATTCTTTCATTCATGCATTGCTTATATACATTATATTAATTGTATTCCTACATGCTTGCATTCAACCATATATATACATTAATATCATTTATCTAACATTTCATGTATTACATACTCTATATTCATTTAATATCCATACTACATAGGCTCATAGGTTACACAAAATGCATAAATCGTATAGTCACTCTTCTACTTAAAACCAATACTGTACCAATTAGGCATTCACTAAATTCTAGGATTAAATTATGTCGTAGCTTTCCGAAACTTTAAACGGATCGCATTTTCGTGTCCGGAAGCTTCCGGAATCGCAAAAATACCGAAACACGTTCGTCTTTCGTACAGCTGACACTCAAATAATTCTACGGAAAGTTACAGAAAGAATTTGGCTTATTAAAATATATATTTGGAAAGCTAACTTCGATACGGTTCTTTTAAAAAAAACGGAAGATAAATCGGAGTTCTAAGCTAAAAGTTATGACATTTCTAAGTTGCTTTGGTTAATAAAAACGTGGATGAAAATTATGACGGATTTGACAAAAGAACACATATAGGCCAAGATACTTGCATACAAACATAGGTATCCAAATGAAACTCATTCTAACCATCCTAACAAAGATTAATCCACTCTCTAACCATTATAAAACTAAATTTAAATATCTATTTAAACTATTATCATACATACATACACATGGGGTGTCCTAATTTGGGATCTATCAAGTAGGACACAAGACACATATCTAAAATCCTCAAGAGAGCTCCAAATGGCCTCAAATTTGAATCTAAATGGGACACATGCATGAGTATAGATCCTATGGATTCAAAACTAATTTATATGCAAAGAAAATCGATTTAGAGAATGGGTTTTACCTATTGGGAGTGGAATCCCAATAAAATCCTTTAGGACACGGCTCCGATAAGAAGATCCCTCAAAGTGGACACTCCTCCTTGCACTCCTCTTTCAATCCTTAGTAGCACCCTTCCCTTGGAGAATGGGAATGATTGAGGAAAGGTTTGGTGAAGGAATGATTTGATTTGGAGAACAAATCAATGGAAAGACTCTCTAAAATTGGGGAAGAACAAAAGGAAAATAAAAGAGGCAAGATTGTAATGAATGAAATGAATCATTCTCTCCTAAAGGTGGCTGCCATAAAGAGTCCATTAGGGCTAATAAGAAATGTCCTAATTGCCCCTCTCTAGTCTCATATGGTTAAGTCTAGACTAGGTTCAAGTTTGGGGTCAAAATGATCTAGTTTTGAGTCTCTAACTTAACCATTCTAACATGATAAAAATTAGTTATCATCGGCTAGCCATGTGACTAGATCCTTGCCTTGAGTTATTCGTTCTCCTCTCGACCCCCAAACTGCTATTGTAAAATCCCAAAATTTTATGGAATTTTTTTTATTTTATTATTTTAAATAATCAGTGTTTACAATCTATTTCTTTATAATTTTTTTATTTACTGTTTAGAATAATTTGTAAATTTAAATTTTGTTGTCTTGCTTTATTGTGCGATAATAATAATAATAATAATAGAAATTTTTATACTATATGCATTTTTACATACCATGTAATATGAAGAATTTCTTTTTAACAAATATTTATGAAATATTTAGTTATATATACATTATTAGGTTTACGGATTATTCTGGGAATTTTATGCTAAATAAGTAAATAATTACTATATGTGAAATACATAAATTTTGTTTATAATATATAGTATAATATTTTGATATTTTATTTTAGATTTTTAGAATTTATTAAGAATTTTCTGTTATTAAGAAGGTGTTATCATAAATTATTATTCATAAACCCCCAAAAGAAAAAAAAAAAAGTTTTGCTGACGTCATGCTGACGTCAGCACTAGTTCTAATAACTTTTGTCCAGCAGCTCGAGCTGGGTCTGGGTGTTCCCCTACAGGCCCTTTGCGTAGAAAGGAAAAAAAAACACTGTAGCAAAACCCGACCCCCAAACTCCTTCTTTTCGCGAACCACAGGAGGATTTGGGTGAATCAAATCTTCACCAAATCTTTCAAAAATTTGTTTCTATCCAATCCTTTTTCCAATTCTCTTTAGATTTATCCAATCTTCAGTTTAAATCGAAATAAATATAGATTTAAATCTGCATTCAAACCATGGTATAAAAACCAACCTTTCCGAAGAAATTATTCGTGTAAACCCTCTCGTGATCGCGTGATAGGCCGCCCCTTAGCCCGACAACCTCTTGCGTGCCCCACGAGATGCCTGCACACGCTCGGGGCCGCCGCCATCGCCGGTGATCGCCGGAGAGGAGCACGAACAGAGGTGGCTCTGTTCCGACAGACAACATCAGGTACGCATGTTCGGCGCAGTTTTTCTCTGGCTATACGCGATCAAATATCGATCCATCGAATCCTATGTACAGCCAATATAACCCCCTTCCATCCCCTTTAAGTCGGTTAATTTCTCGTGCATTAAATTGTTGTAGAAATCGAACCAAAAATCCCGAAAATCTGTTCAAACGTGAACAGCAAACCCGGTCCAGACCCCCAACTTGGAAGGTGTTTTTCGAACTAATTACAGAGAACTTTCAACAACTAGTTTCAAACAGTCCTAGTTAACCTATACGAGAGTTGAACCCAACTTGTAGATCCTGAATTTGTTAACTATGTAGGAAGTTATTTGATTGCAAACTTACAGGAAAAACTGTTTAGAAAACTAAAAAAAAAATAATTAGAAAACCTTTCCGATACGGCGTGCGTCCCAACAAATCGGACGACGTGGTCGCACACTATATGCATCAAAAGGCGTATATGGATGTTGCTGACGTGTGGGAACTGACGGAACTCGATTTCGTTGTGTGTGCGCGACGAAATCAGTACGTATCCGTCGAGATACCCCCGTATCGACCTTTTGCAAACTTGGCCATAACTCCGTGTACGTTCGTCGTATCGAGATGAAACTTGCGCCAGCAGGACCGTATCATTTTTTTGGTCCTGTATGCCAAGTTTGGTTCGATTCTGAGAAGGTCGAATCGGAACCCATTTTTGGCGGGCCCGCAACCCACTCAAACGGGCAATTTTGTACACGGCTCCTCGAAATCCAAGACCGGACATACCGTTGAGTTCCCCTCCTCAAACCGAAACCGTAGACATGTAGTTTGATGACTTTAAAGACCATAGACTTTGGCACGCGATTCGGTGCAAAGCGAGTCCAACGGCGGGCATCGTTTTGACCCGAAATTACGATTTTGCCCCTGTTCCAGAATTTGACTTTTGGACAGGCGTTTCCTAGGCATATCTTTTATTCCAAACTCGTTCGTGATGTTTGTTTCAGCATTCGAAGCTTCTTGTGGATTTTGACTTTCGTGTTGACGATTCTGATTGTTGGATTTTGCTGCTTCTCGCACCACCCTCAGGCAAGATACCTTACCTTATTTACTGTTATAATTATATGCACCTTTATTTATTTATTTACTGCATATTTTATTATTTGTTCTCAGTTGGATCCAGTACTTGCTATTTTGTTCACTTTATTTTGTTTCGATTATTTTTCCTTCTTGTCTTTTGTATGCATATGGACCTAGTCATAGTGAACTACCTTCTGTTAGGGACCTTGGGAGGGAGAAGACAGTTAAATGTATGGGCCACCCAAATCCAAAAGCTGTAGTAACTGCGTACTACAGTAGTCGAGTCGCGAGGGTCACTAGCCTCGAGCTATGTGGACTGATGGGTCACGTGGGCCGCTAGCCTCGAGTTATGCCGGCTGATAGTATTGGTACTGACGTGTGCGTATTGTGAGTTGTTACCTTATCCTGGGGGAGTCAGCCTTCACCTTCCCATACATCGAGATGTCTTCTAAATTGCCTACTAGAAAGGTTAGGAGACCTTAGCAAATTTCATGTTCCAATCATGGCATAGAAAAATGTCACATCGCGGAACAGTAAGTTATCCCTTGTCCTTATTTGGTTGTAGGGGTAGCCTACTGTTTCGATGATGGGATATTGAGCCGTGTTATGATTTGGACACTTTTACTTTATCTTTATTTTATGGTGCATTTATATTCAGTTCATATGGCATGTTCTTCCTGTATCTTGTTGCGTCCCTCTGAGGACCTGGTGATCTCTCCAAGTATAGACGATTTCCCACAGGAGTATGGCTCGACACTGGATCCTTCCTACCTTGATGACGAGGCATCTCCCGCTGACATCTAGATTCAAGTTATTCTATGAGACTCATAATGGACATCTACTGCATTTGAGATTATTTTCATAGCTGTTTGGTGTGGGCATGTCCACCCGGCTATCTTTTGACTCACTCATTTATTCTATTTTGGACTTATTATACCTTCTGTGTGTGCTGTGGATGAGATATAGCTTTATGATTATTGGCCTACAAATTTCTATTATTACAGCTTATGTATATATATATACGAAGATTCCATATATTGGAGTATTCTTCGTATATATGTGCAGCTGGCATGCTACGTTCCTAGTCCTACGTATTTTGGGACTGAGGCGTTACATGTTTTTGTGGTGGCCCATGCAGGTCAGAAAATATTGTTGGGTTACATGACTGTGCCCAACAAGCCTGCATATAGGAATAGGAATAGTATCTCATCCATGATTATTGCCTCCTTTGACCTCCAAACTTTTCGAACTCTCTCTGATTACATGTACTGCCTAATATCTAACCCTTCATAATATCAGTCTAATTCATGCTTGATAGAGGTTAGGACGACGACTCCTTCTAGGTAGACATGTTCCATCGTTACTAGCTTAACTTCTATAAGTTGGGTAGGATGCCTCACGATTTAACCCTTCCTTGACCGTAACCATGGCCTCAGACAAGAAGACAGTAGGACGTCTATACAGGCACGAAACCCGAACAAAACTACGATTCTTAAAAGACTAAAGTTTTATTCTTTTATCATTATCTCGCGTGCTTATGTTTTACTATCTTGATCAATGCTGCTATTATAGCCTAGATTTGCAAGCCTGTTCATTTTTCGAGCTTGTTCATGACATATATGTTATTGGAGGTACCCCACTAACATATTGTTTATCAGAACCGGTGTATGATGGTCTGATCAACCTAATGCACTTGGTTCGCTCTTCATAAAATTATTCAATGAGATATAGTTAACTTGTCTCCCCAAAATCTTATTCTGTAACTACGTTGACAACTCTCCTTCAACTGCTTGACCTGTAACTTGTTTGAACCTATTCTAACGTTATCCTATTTTCATGCCAGCAGTATGGATCTTC
Organism: Iris pallida; assembly: GCA_029216955.1. Classification (NCBI taxonomy): domain Eukaryota; kingdom Viridiplantae; phylum Streptophyta; class Magnoliopsida; order Asparagales; family Iridaceae; genus Iris; species Iris pallida. Next base: position 3,448,192 of record JANAVB010020798.1, read on the forward strand.
GTAGCGGACGCAGCTCTACCTTGGCCCTCACTTCTGATGATGCGTCTACCCAGGAGGAGCAAAATCCTCCAATGACCCCGGTGACCCCGTATCAGCCAGGACAGCCGCAGACTACCATAACTCCCTCAATGGTACAACAGGAAACCCAAGTGCCACCAGTAATCTAGGCTGGGCAGGCTACCGAAGTACCACCCGGGAAGAATGTACCATCTCCTCCACCTCCCACTTAGCAGTATCCACCTCAGTGCGAGCCACAGATGCCTCCCCCACCAGAGGATGGAAACCCTACTACACAGTTCATGTACGCCATGATACAGACTCAGTGGCAACAGGCTGAGTTGATGAGACAGAGCATGACGGAAGCACTAACTAGGCCCCCACCTCCACCTTCGACACCGGTACTAGCACCAGCTCTACATCCACATGAGGGCTCTATCAATGACTTCATGGATATGAATCCCAAGCCCTTTAGAGGTACCGAGGAACCCCTAGAGGTCACCGCGTGGCTTATCAGCACGGAGAAGCTATTGAGGGCATCCCAGTTGCCAACAAATGATTGGATGACAGCAGTAGACTTGCTCTTAGAAGATAATGTCCATCATTGGTGGGAAGCCGAAGAAAGACGCTTGGGAGCCAATCAGACTTGGGAAGAGTTCTACAAACTCTTCAATGAGAGGTTCTTTCCTATCCATGTACGCGATGCACTCTATGATCAGTTCCTACACCTCAAGCAAGGAAACATGACCGTAGATGAGTACGATGCAGAATTCAGTCGACTGAGCAGATTCGGTGAGACACTGATTCCTACTGAGCAGGAAAAGGCCAAGAGATTTCACCAAGGATTGACACCAGAGCTCAAGAAGCATACTACAATGCAGTCTAGGGTTTCTCATGCTGCAGTGTTAGAAGAAGCTAGAAGCCAGGAACTCCTTGACAAGGAAATACAACAGGCTAAGAGACGCCATATTCCAGCAACTGGGCCAAGTAACCTTATCCATGGTGGACCAATCAGACATTCTATGACACAACCACCAACAAGAGCATCACCTTATCCAATTGATGAGCTTCTTACATGTCGCTTCTGTCATAGGAAAGGTCATGTCATGAAGGATTGTCGTCGCAGATTAGGACAATGCATGATTTGTGGCTCCAATCATCACAAAGCCCGAGACTGTACAGAACAACTAAAGGCAGCACGACAGCAGATGCAAGGACCCATAGCACCAGGACCAATAGCAGAGCCCAGTCAACCATCACATGGAAGTTATCCTAGAGGATCATATTTAGCTGACCAATCGGCACAAGTTATCCAGGCTGGACAGGAGATAAATGGACAAAGGCATGGGCAAGCATTTAGTATGACCGTGATAGGCACCCATCCGGAGGTTGGAGAATTGGCAGGTATTATTTCGGTTGCAATATTTATTTGTTTTAGACATGGCTTAGAGTTCGAACAACACATCCTTTAGCGTGGTCAACATGCATATCATAATACTTGTCTTAGTATGAATCACTAGTTATCAGCAACACTGCATATGCACTACTTTCGACACCATTAGAAATCTATTGATCGTAGTCTAGCAGACTTACTACGAATAGTGATTTAAGAGTTAGTAGTTAGAGATCTTGCATAACGTACCTTATAATTTAATTCCCCAACTGTAATTGTCTTGCTGCTATAGGAGGGTGAATCATTCAATTCCCCTGGTGCATGTGTCATCAGGGCATCCCTCACCAACTTGGAAGCACATGGATGACATACATAGTCGTTTCTCCATTGTCCGATATCCAAAATACGATTTTTGACTTGATACATTTTCTCAATCGAGCAAGTAACTCAGTGGTTCACAACGTCCACTTCTATCCGCAACACTATGGATACTCATATTGTGACTTTAATATTTGGAGCACAACATAAGACTTTTTCTTCAAACAAATTTCATATACAAGATCTAGACGAGCTCCCCATCATCTAGGTATATCATGTCCCACTCAAAAATGTCCCCTTGTACTATATTTTTATGATGCGACTTTCGAGTTAAAAATGCTGACTATAATCCTTACCGTAATATCGATGAACCATCCGACTTCAATCTGAGATTCAATCTCAACTCAATTCTTTCGACACAATATATATTTGTGATCTATTCGAAGCCCACTACGCACATGCCCATAGTGTGCCACTCAATAGAGGACTTTTGTGCTACTTAAATACAAAGGTCATGGGATGCGTCTCACAACTTACCGAAGCCTATGTTATTCGATCAACGGAATTCCCCTATACCAAATTGTTCCCGATTAAGTTCAAACAAGACCTCTCCTGCTGCCTTGATGAAACATGCTCAACATAGGAGCAATGTTAAGTATGTAATACCTGGGCTTCCTTTAGAGTCCGTGACTACAAACGTAAGTACTTCATACTCGCGTGCATCTCTTTAGAAATTGTCTTCCTTAGCAGTCCTATTACTGTGCTTTCCACGATTACCCGACTTCTATAAGTTGGGTAGAGCCGTGAACTTCGTGCAACCTATGCCTTAGAAGGGTCACGCCGAAGTAGGAGTTCGATAGTAGAATGTCCCTTCCATCCTTTCACATAGCCTTGGTATGGTTGGACATACCTAACTGTTTCGTCGTTCGTAGCTTCTTGTCCTCGGATATTAAGTTTATTCTAATTTCGAGGACGAAATTTTTATAAGTTGGGTAGGATGTAAAATCCCAAAATTTTATGGAAATTTTTTTATATTTTATTATTTTAAATAATCAGTGTTTACAATCTATTTCTTTATAATTTTTTTTATTTACTGTTTAGAATAATTTGTAAATTTAAATTTTGTTGTCTTGCTTTATTGTGCGATAATAATAATAATAATAGAAATTTTTATACTATATGCATTTTTACATACCATGTAATATGCAGAATTTCTTTTTAACAAATATTTATGAAATATTTAGTTATATATACATTATTAGGTTTACGGATTAATCTGGGAATTTTATGCTAAATAAGTAAATAATTACTATATGTGAAATACATAAATTTTGTTTATAATATATAGTATAATATTTTGATATTTTATTTTAGATTTTTAGAATTTATTAAGAATTTTCTGTTATTAAGAAGGTGTTATCATAAATTATTATTCATAAACCCCCAAAAGAAAAAAAAAAGTTTTGCTGACGTCATGCTGACGTCAGCACTAGTTCTAATAACTTTTGTCCAGCAGCTCGAGCTGGGTCTGGGTGTTCCCCTACAGGCCCTTTGCGTAGAAAGGAAAAAAAAATAACACTGTAGCAAAACCCGACCCCCAAACTCCTTCTTTCCGTGAACCACAGGAGGATTTGGGTGAATCAAATCTTCACCAAATCTTTCAAAAATTTGTTTCTATCCAATCCTTTTTACAATTCTCTTTAGATTTATCCAATCTTCAGTTTAAATCGAAATAAATATAGATTTAAATCTGCATTCAAACCATGGTATAAAAACCAACCTTTCCGAAGAAATTATTCGTGTAAACCCTCTCGTGATCGCGTGATAGGCCGCCCCTTAGCCCGACGACCTCTTGCGTGCCCCACGAGACGCCTGCACACGCTCGAGGCTGTCGCCATCGCCGGTGATCGCCGGAGAGGAGCACGAACAGAGGTGGCTCTGTTCCGACAGACAACATCAGGTACGCATGTTCGGCGCAGTTTTTCTCTGGCTATACGCGATCAAATATCGATCCATCGAATCCTATGTACAGCCAATATAACCCCCTTCCATCCCCTTTAAGTAGGTTAATTTTTCGTGCATTAAATTGTTGTAGAAATCGAACCAAAAATCCCGAAAATCTGTTCAAACGTGAACAGCAAACCCGGTCCAGACCCCCAACTTGGAAGGTGTTTTTGAACTAATTACTGAGAACTTTCAACAACTAGTTTCAAACAGTCCTAGTTAACCTATACGAGAGTTGAACCCAACTTGTAGATCCTGAATTTATTAATTATGCAGGAAGTTATTTGATTGCAAACTTACAGAAAAAACTGTTTAGAAAACTGAAAAAAATTAGAAAACCTTCCCGATACGACGTGCGTCCCGACAAATCGGACGACGTGGTCGCGCACTATATGCATCAAAAGGCGCGTATGGATGTTGCTGACGTGTGGGAACTGACGGAACTCGATTTCGTTGTGTGTGCGCGACGAAATCAGTGCGTATCCGTCGAGATACCCCCGTATCGACCTTTTGCAAACTTGGCCATAACTCCGTGTACGTTCGTCGTATCGAGACGAAACTTGCGCCAGCACATCATTTTTTTGGTCCTGTATGCCAAGTTTGGTTCGATTCTGAGAAGGTCGAATCGGAACCCATTTTTGGCGGGCCCGCGACCCACTCAAACGGGCGATTTTGAACACGGCTCCTCGGAATCCAAGACCGGACATACCGTTGAGTTCCCCTCCTCAAACCGAAACCGTAGACATATAGTTTGACGACTTTAGAGACCATAGACTTTGGCACGCGATTCGGTGCAAAGCGAGTCCAACAGCGGGCATCGTTTTGACCCGAAATTATGATTTTGCCCCTGTTCCAGAGTTTGACTTTTGGACAGGCGTTTCCTAGGCATATCTTTTATTCCAAACTCGTTCGTGATATTTGTTTCAGCATTCGGAGCTTCTTGTGGATTTTGACTTTCGTGTTGACGATTCTGATTGTTGGATTTTGCTGCTTCTCGTACCACCCTCAGGCAAGATACCTTGCCTTATTTACTGTTATAATTACATGCACCTTTATTTATTTATTTACTGCATATTTTATTATTTATTCTCAGTTGGATCCAGTACTTGCTATTTTGTTCACTTTATTTTGTTTCGATTATTTTTCCTTCTTGTCTTTTGTATGCATATAGACCTAGTCTTAGTGAACTACCTTCTGTTAGGGACCTTGGAAGGGAGAAGACAGTTAAATGTATGGGCCACCCAAATCCAAAAGCTGTAGTAACTACGTACTACAGTAGTCGAGTCGCGAGGGTCACTAGCCTCGAGCTATGTGGACTGATGGGTCACATGGGCCGCTAGCCTCGAGTTATGCCGGCTGATAGTATTGGTACTGACGTGTGCGTATTGTGAGTTGTTACCTTGTCCTGGGGGAGTCAGCCTTCACCTGCCCATACATCGAGATGTCTTCTAAATTGCCTACTAGAAAGGTTAGGAGACCTTAGCAAATTTCATGTTCCAATCATGGCATGGAAAAATGTCACATCACAGAACAGTAAGTTATCCCTTGTCCTTGTTTGGTTGTAGGGGTAGCCTACTGTTTCGATGATGGGATATTGAGCCGTGTTATGGTTTGGACACTTTTACTTTATCTTTATTTTATGGTGCATTTATATTTAGTTCATATGGCATGTTCTTCCTGTATCTTGTTGCGTCCCTCTGAGGACCTGGTGATCTCTCCAGGTATAGACGATTTCCCACAGGAGTATGGCTCGACACTGGATCCTTCCTACCTTGATGACGAGGCATCTCCTACTGACATCTAGATTCATGTTATTCTATGAGACTCATAGTGGACAT